>JAGFNX010000176.1:0-14268 GCA_017657125.1 Scopulariopsis brevicaulis
ATGTAATAGAGCTGGCTCGACTTTTTACCTTCGACGGCCCTCGTGAAGAAGCACTGGAGTCTCTGCTAGCTCGTCAAAAAGCACCCATAGGCGCACTTACTCCCGAGAAGGAAATAGAGCTGGGGAAAACCTTTAGGTTTGACGGCGCTCGTCATGGGACACTGAAGCTTGTGAGACGCTTCAATGGTTAGTTTAAGAGTGCCACCCTCCCTCCAAGCTCTTCGTTGATGCCATCCCTTTGCCGAGTGCAGGGCGTCTGTAATTAACCGCGTGCTCCCCAGATATGCATCGTCAATCGGGAAGCCGACATCGTCGCCCTGCCTAGTCTCATATACATGCCGTCGATATACGGGATACCCAGCTCACTACGGATCGTCTTTCCTCGGAGTAGGGGGGTTTGTAGGCCAGGCGGGCGCAATGATGTTGCCGAAGGGGTTGGGTTCACCAGGCGGTAGTTCGGTGTACTGACGTAGGGAACACCTCTTCGCGTGTAGCAGAGCACGTCTGGGACCCCGTGTCCCCATCACGGAGAAGATTTTGTTTTGTAGCGGTAGGGAGGGAAGGCAAATCTGGTTTAAGGCTGGTTTGAATACATCAATAGGCTCTCCAGATTTGACATGCGCACTCGCTTCACTGCTCTCGATTAAGCCTGCAGATTGCTAAGACGGCCGCTCATATGGTGAAGATCGCCGCCCTCCAACCTAATAGAGTCCTTCTGTTGCATGGGAAGACTGCTCTTCTTGACGTAAGACTGGGGAAGCGAGAGGTGAGTCACTCCGGCAGGGTTTCCTCGATGAATCGAACACTTTTGGAAGTGGCGCTTTAATTACTTGGCATGGGAGCTGATTAGTTTCATCCTAAATGAGGCAGCAAAGCTCTAGGGGGAGTTTCTGAAAGTGCATGCTGCTCCTGTGAGGAGCCGCGAGCCTCGGAGCCGATTCAACGAAAATGCGACAACCCTTCTCGACAATATCCAAGCGCTCGCGGCCCAGCCGGAAGATACAGCAAGAACGGATATGGTTACCACGCGCATACGTCTTCTTAGCCGACTGGTGGCGAGGGAAACCAGCCGATTGGGAGACACTGGTGCCGAAGACAGTACGGTCTCCGACGCCGGCTTTGATACTCTAATAAATTCCAGTCAATGAATGAGTCAATTCGGTAGTGTAACTACAGGTTACGCCTGAGAAAGAGTTTGCCCTCAACCCACGTCCAAGGATATTCATCATCCTCCTCGTCACCCTCATCCTTCAGCGCATCCGAAAACAGTCCTCGCAAGTAGTCGTAATCTGGCGTATCTTCGAAACCGAGACCGCGGACGTATCGGAGATATCCGCCAATCTCGGGGAATTCCTTACATAACTCCTCAACAGCCGCCTGCTTTTTTCTACCAATCTTCTCATACTTCTCCTTGTCCGTCGCAGCCTTAATGCCTTGCCATGGCAGGCGGCCGCATAGGAAGTATACAAGTACATACCAGAGTGCCTCAAGGTCATCTCTACGAGATTGTTCCCGACCGAGATGCGTGTTGATGCTCATGTACCGTGCCGTCCTAGTGGGCGACTTATCTTGCCGGTAGGGAATGTGCTGCTTGGTCGTCGGGCTCCGATACTGTTTGGCCAAGCCTGGGTCGATCAAATAGATCGTATTGTTCCACCGTCCAATCAAGAAGTTATCCGGCTTCATGTCGCGATATATCAAATTCTTCTCGTGGAAATGCTGTATTCTTGAAAGCTGGTATTTGTTAGACGTTTTAAGTCGGAGCGGTATAAGCTAACATACCATCTGCATTGCCAGAATCACCACAGTCTTCAAGGTAAAACTTCTTCCACAGATATCGAACAACTCCTCCAAGGAAGGACCCAGAAGCTGCATCCCAAGGCAATTATGGAGACCGACTTGCTGGAAGAAATAGACCTCTGGGAATCCAGCTGTTCTGTCGTCCGTAGCGAAGTGGATTTCAGGAACCTAGGGCATCTTACGATCTCCAGATAAAAGTTTATACGTCCGGTACTCATCTCGCAGCAGTGGGAGTTTGGTCTTTCGTGGTTCCTGCGATATATAAGCATTGCCCTCATGGAGAGGACGAGATAACTTAGGAACTTGATCGCGAGCTCCGTCCCGTCAGACGTGATGCCGTCATAAACGACACCAAATAAACCCTTCCCTATTAATTTCCCTACCTTATACTGGCCTCCTTCCGGGAGGATCTTCCAAGGATTTTTCGCTGCCTCAAGCCTCCCCTCCAGCGCCTCACGCTGCTCGGTCAGCGTGTCAACTGACGAATTTGCAGGACTCTCGTCAACATATCCACTCGAGTAACTGATCTTCAATGACTGAATGGAGTGGGTTCTATTCCCGAGAATAGGGTCGGCGTTGGTGTTCGCTTCCTGGGTGTCGGTTGAAACAGGAGGGGCCTGAGGAACGCGATGAGTCTGTGCAGGAGCCAGAGTTCGATAAGGAGTCTGAAGAGAAACCCTGCATGTTCGACGAACCTTGGGCGCCGGAGACGAGCTGAGCGAGTCGGATCCTCTCTTTTGTCGAGTCGAGGCCGAACCTGGCTGCGAGTTCGTCATTGTCAACCAAATCTGTAGATGATCTTTGCAAAGCGATAAGTGTAACCGAGGAAAGTTTTGGACGCCTTCCTTTATAGAGAATGGTAGAGAACAGGGTAACTAGGAAGTTGCTAGGCCTTCGGGTTCTAGGTCGCATGGAAGAGATCCCAGACCTCCTCTTTGACCCGTCCCCGTGCAGCTGATGACCCTCACGCAGCGATGGACGGCCCCAACACCAAGTGCCACGCTGCATATGTGGTTGGTCGAGCGGATACACGGCCATCATGGTCTCACCGAGCCCACACCCGAGGTATGGACGACGATTGCAGTATCCGGGAGTGCCACAGCCGTGTTTGCACCAGGATTCCTCAGATAACAGGCCGATCAGGGAGGGGCCGGTGGTTGCGTGCACTGAAGGGTTCTGGAGAGCTTCGTACGGCAATGGTCACCTGGCAGCTCAGAACATGATTAAATTACCCGCGGTCATATGAGATAACTACATGATACTCCAAATCAGGCCCCTTTCTCCGTCTCTTTGTCTCCGCGGACGCCTATATTTCCCGAACTATCGACTCGATCCTTGACATCCGACCCTAGGGCTGCTCCCGGTTAGTAACTGTCCAAAGACGCCCTTGCAAGGGACTTTACCATGGTGAGTCTCCTTTGGGGGCCCGTGAAACAAGAGCGCCAGCTGCGTCAAGGGATTCTGCTCCTTCCGGGTCTGTGCGTTCATTGGGAGTTGGACAGTTGGACAGCAATAGTATATAGCGAGGGTACGCCTTCGGTTATATGCCCTGTGGCTGGCGGCACCCCGGAAGGGGGGACTCGCGGCTGCATAAGCTCCGCCCCGTGAGGAGTAATGCCAAGGATCGATCACTCCTTGCTTCGTGGTACATACCTAGAACTGAACCGGCGGCTGCGGTGTATTGGAACTTGCAGATGAGAACCGGGGGTCGATCACCATCCCGACTCATATCTACTGCCCTCTCCTACACCTAACGGATACGACCACACCCTGGTGGTCTGATATTGGGTATCCGCCGTGGCGTTCCTCAAACGGCAGATTGTCCGTCTTGGGCGTGGACTCTGCGAGCCATAGATGAGGGCTGCAGCTACCTCCAGTGGTCTTTAGAGCAGTCCTTCGTAATAGCTCCTGGAGGCAATGAGAAGGTTAAGAGCGATGGTCAAGAGCGCAAGAGCATAGACATCAGGATAAAACAACAGCTCAATTGTTCCAAGGGAGGCTCAGTATCTTCACCGAATCAACACGCCAATATACACTACGGTCAAAACCGTCTTTGAGGATCCCGGGGTCAAGGTCGGGGTCATTGCCACGCTCCCACAGTTATATCACAAAGATGGTACTAACACGATCTCGTCCCCCCGGAGGCCTGGCGCCATTCGCTCGCCGTGAAGTACCGGGCTAGTGCGACCGAGGCAGTAATCGGAACCCTGTCCCTATGTAGCGGGGACTCTACGTCCTTGTACCGGTATTGAGCAGAGAGCAAGACGAGTTCGCCAGGGCGACGGTTGTCAGTCGGGATCTCATTCCGTCGCGCACGCTCTAGAGCACGTTCGGCTAGTTGATTTGGCGATGTTCGTTTTCGTTTCCGACCAGGGTCGCACTGGCGAAAAATAACCTCTGCCATCTCGAGGTGAAGTAGAAGTCGGTAAAACAGCGCAAAAAGGAGATCGGATGATGGAACGCGATCGCCGTGATACGGTTCGCTTTGGCCTGGCGGGTTTATGAGGACCTGTCGACCCTCTTGTTAGGTAATACGGCCCGTTCCTGGCCATACAGCCAGGTCCGCCTCGTTGGTCAGCATTCGGGCGGTCCCGACGGGTACTTCGTTAATGGGTCCAGAAACGCGGGCGAGAGGCTAGCGGCAAGGGTGGAGCAGGGCGTGGGAGGAGACTGGGGTGGCTAGGCTAGCCGCGGAAAATTAGCGGGGGCGGGTTGCTCTTTAAGGAAATTAGGGGTACCTGTTATACCAAACAGAGAAGACGACCCCTCACTTATGTGGTGGGGGTGTTGTTGCTTTTTAGGAAATTAGGGGTACCTGTTATACCGAGCCGGGAAGACGACCCCTCACCCCTCTGGCGGTGGGCGCAGCATCCCGGCCAGCTTTCGTCCCATACCACCGTTTTTCACGCTACGGTGTCTCGCGAGCGCACGGGCGGTTTTCCTGCGGCAGTGGCGTGGATGAGACGAGTGGATTCATCGAGCTAGACTAAACTATGCCTGCCATCTCCGTTCCCTCTCCAGATACCCCGGTGGTCTTCTCTGCGATGTCGGACATAGATCCATTGCATCGGTCCGGAGCCTGCGATGCTGCGAGGGGTCGGAAACCCGATTCCTGTGGATCTGGGTTCTTATCGCTTAATGTCGCCTTTCTAAAACCCTTGCCTCTTCCATATCCACTGCGCCAATGATGGCGCCAAGCAGCGACGAATTTCAAAAGCACATTCTTTTCCAACGCAAAGGGCGAGAGAAAATTCCTGGTCCGCAACCGCTCTGATCTGTACACCTTGCGTCTGAGCCTTGCGTTCCTGCTCCTCCCGCTGTCGAAGCGGACTGGTCGCGACCAACTGCGCGAGAAAGTGATTCTTCCGGAGATCCTGCCAATCGAAGTTAGATAGAACCTGAGTCGAGTGGGCTGGCGGCAGCTCGAAGGGGCCGAATATCTCAAAGAGCTCTTTAGGTGAGCGGAAGCGAATGTGAATCCAGGCATCCTCTTGAGCCGTCCATAAGGTAATGCACTTCGTAGTCTTCTGCTCCTCCCGTCGTTCCTGCTGCCAAAGGACCGATGACGTGGCCATATCTGTCAGGTTCATGAGGCCGAAGAAGCCGTAGGCATTCTCCCAGGGAAAGGAGACGCAGCCTTTGGGTGCTAGGTCTAAGATGGCAAACAACGGAGGCTGGACTCTGCCAACCGCCGTTGTTTGTTGAGCTAATGCTGTCGGTCCGGGTGCCGGCGAGTCCCGGCCGGGGTGGCTCGGGTAGACTACCGCCGAGTTACAGTCAGGCGTAGCGCTGCTATTCGCGGACGAGGATGGGGGGGGCTGCATTGTCCCCGGGCGTTGGGATTCCTCTGACAGGGAGGGCTGAACAGAAGGTGCCATTAACCCTGGATGCCGGGTCTCTTCCTGCTGAGCGGAGGGCGTCATGGTCTTCGGATGTGGGGGCTCTTCCAACTGGTGAGATGGGATGGTTTCCGGGCAGTTGAACCACCGGGGGTGGGCAGGTTGTGTACCTTGGGGCCCCATGAGACGGCTTTGGACTGTTAACTCTCTCTGCGAAAACAGGCAGTCGGACGCACTTACAATGTCCTCTTGGCTTGATACTCGCACTTCAGCCCCTCTATTTCGCACCTCACGCACGGGTCTTTCCCGTGACATTTTATTCTGCGAGCTCGACATTCCTTGCAGGCCTATACATAAGTTAGCTCTGGCCTTGGCGACCCCAGGGCGGTTAGACATACCTTGCGTGCCCGGGCGGTCTTCGTTCTCGGTGGTTTGGTCGACCGAGGGTGAATAGCGCCAGCAAAGGGAACGGAGGCTTGCCCGTCGGAGGGAGGAGAACACCCGTTTTGGAAAGATGAATCTAGCTGGGCTGTATGGTCTGACATCTTGCAATGGACTTGACGTAGGAGGATTCGCCTGAGTTAGTTGGAAGTTACATAGGGGGAGAAAGATCTTGGAGCAAACCCTAGGTCTGGAAATCAAGTAGTGATGTGTAAGGTGGAAAACAGCCAGTGGTATTTCCGAGCATATAAACCCTTTAAGTTTGAACTCAAGGGGAAGCTTACCGGAGGGAAATAGGGGTACCAGATATACCCAATCCGGAAAGCATACGGAGGAAAGCTCGCCAGGAAAGAGATTTCGGCTAGATCCGTCCAGTACGGGATCAAGACGGTCCGAGTCCAGCCAAATGAATGCAGGGGTAGGACGTGGAGGGAGGGCGTTGACGTGTCTCTCCCCTCGGTTCCTCGGCCCCCTCTCCGCATGTACTCCATGGATCAGCTCACCGGCATACGCATTTCTCCTCCTGTGACACGTACGAAGGAGGACAGTGCCCACAGGGTCCACTCGCCGTCCCTCACGCCGCCCGATCAAATCCGGACAAATCGGAGGTCCACCAGACCGGAGGGATCCTCTGGACGTACTGCTTTCCAGGTTTGGTATATCAGGTACCCCTATTTCCCTCTGGTGGGTTTCTTCTTCGTATGTTAACAGAAGCGGCAATAAAGGGGCTTGTATCCCCCAAAAGCCCTTCATCTCAAATTATCCATGTTGGTGACCCTCTCACAATGGATTCTGGTGTACTTAGCTGAGGTACTAGCGACGGTTTTTAATGTAGCTTTGGAGGTTGTTAAAATGATCCTTAGAAGCCCTGGCGACTAGCGTGTAAGTGAGGGCGAGCTCTGGGTAGGTCGGCATGGCTAACCGTCAGTCACGAGCATCTCTGCTTAGTGTGATTCGATAACTTGCTCGCGCGTTAGGGTCGCGCCTGGGACTGATGGAATGGACAGGGCGCGGGCCTTGGTATATAAATAGCTGTCTTATTAGCCACTCTATAGAATGGCGGGGTGATACGGTACCTTCTCCACGCCCGCGTTAAGGCCGACAGCGCGGAGGTACCGTGTCCGGCTGCTGGCCTATGCAGATGCCCCTCTCATCGAACGAATTCTGGATAGCCATTCCAAAGCGCGCTGCGTCGCCACTCGGCCCAGATTGCCTACAGGTCGGTTGCATGCTTATACAGCACCGTGTAAGATGATAATGAAGGGAAGCGAGGTGTCCATGTGCTTCTCCGAGGCCAGGAAGGGGCTACACATAAACAGCGCCTGGAAGAGCTGCCAAAAGAGTATACTTCACTTCAGATAGTTCTTGTAGAGGGCCCTGGAGCGCAAGGCCGCGGAATACTGCATCGCTTTACGTATAAAATTACGGGATTTTAAGAGTATCAAATATATTATGACTGACAGGTAACGGTCCTTTAAGCTATTCTTTTTGGAGCTTTCTGAATCTCGTCTGGATCCATAACCAAACGCATGATAGTGTCTCCTTTCAATGAGTAATGACGTTCCCAGACCGGATCTGTACCGCAAAATAACCCTGTGTTTTCACGGGATAGAACCACCTGCTGAGAAGATAGACCACCTGGGAAGACCTCAACCTCTGTTACCTCGTCAAAAGACACATCGGATCTCTTAAGTAAATCGTCGTCGCTTTCCCAGACGCCTTTACGGCGACTCCACTGGTACTTGCGACTATAACGGATGATCTTGTCTATCCGGAAGTTGTGCTCGTCAGGACTCGGTTTTCGGCTTTTGGCGTAAGGAGGGGTGGTTCTTCGCCGTTTATCAGGAGATCGTGGGCTGACTTTCCGGCGTTTGGCATGAAGGTCTTCGCTAGAAGTGTCCACAGGAATGTCTTCGGCACGGACAGGTGGTACTAAGATGGGGACCCTCGTAAATTTGTCGTCGTTATTCAAACCCCTAGTGCTTTTGATTCGAGCCGCAGAGATATCTGTCTGGGATGCTGCATCGGAGACTGGCCTAGAGGGCCCAAGTGGCTTGGTTGGGACTGAGCCTTCACCAGTCAAAATGATTGCGTCCGTATCATCAGCACAGTCAGATTCGGAGTCGAAGGATGCACTGGAAAGTGCTTGGATGTTCGAATCGTTGACGTATTGAAGGAGAGTCCCATCGCATAATCCGGCTCCGCTAGCCAGCTCAAGACTTTCGAGCTCAGTGTCGTCAATGGTTTGAAATCCCGTTGCAGTGTTGATATGGTTCTGGGGGCTGATGAGGTCGTTCCAGGAAAGACCGTAGGTATCCCACGAGCTGTCTAGGGGGTCGAAGGGAAAACCATTGAATGCCGTCCTGGGAGTCGAAATCCAGTCCGCAAGGCTGTTATATGATGCATCGTAGCCGGTAAGCCCGTCAAATAGGCCTTGAAAGTATGGGGCAAAGTAAGTGCTCTCGTGTGGAAAGAGCCCACAAAGTCCATAGAGACCGGAGGACGAGGGTGATACGGGGGGTAACCAGTTGCTATTCCAACCATCTCGTGTGTCTCGGTCAGTGCTGAGCAGAAAGTCTAGGTTGAAGGCGGTGGTATCCATGGTAGCTGCTGACATTCTGAGATGAAGAATGAGATAGAGAGAGAAAGGGAAGAAGAGAAGAGCAGGACGAAAGAGCGGGAAGGGGAGTTTAAGTACTTGGATTCTCGGCCGACCTCGGAGGAACTCTGCGAAACCAAAGGTTAATATCTTCACAAAGGGTAGAAGGCGCATGTCTGAAACCAACCGGAAGCAGTCCCCGCCGTCGTGATAAGACGCTGCGCCCCATATATTGTGTTGTAGCCGATCTCGGTCTACGTGGTGTTATCACGTTTGGTTGACGTGAAGTCTTGTAAAGTACGGAGGAAACCAACATCGCCTCATTTCCCTCGCGGCCTATAGGATGCTGTGAGGGGTTACCGGAGCGGGGAGGTTAGGTTGATGGGCCCTTCCACGTTGTAGGTTTTCCATTATCTGGACGTCCAAGGCCCTCATGTCCTCTTCCTATTGACCTCCCCCCTCCTCCCCCCTTTTCCTTCTCAAAGTTTGTCTGGCGGAGCTCGAACTAGGAAATGGAACGATCAAGCCTATGCAGTTCGTCACTAAAGCTGGGCAGGAGAAGCGTATAGGATGGGGAATGGGGAATGTGGGAGGTGCACCTTGTTATATCGGGGTTCAACGAGACATAACGTTGGGCTGACCTCGACCTGCTCGGACGAACGGATCTACGTCTCTGCCACTAATAGTCCCGTTCCGTTTATCAAGAGTATCGATAGGCGAAGCGAGTATGGAAATGTGCTCCGGCAGCTCAGTCAGCGCGGGACTTCTCAACTTGCTCGGGGGACCCTTGAACCTTAAGTCGAGGTTTCATCTTGGAACCTGACCCTTCTGTTTCCAGGACATAGACCCTTACGGTGTATTATCAATATGAGGAGAGAGTGCGGTCCAAGCAATTTACCTATGTGGCAGCTGTCATACAACAGCCCGCATCGCAAGCGCCATGCTGTGAGCGTTCTGGCGGTCGGCGATGTCGAGTGCTGCAGCTCCGCACTTCACCTCGCACGTCAGGAATGGGAAGTACATATAGTACGTGGCCATTAAACGGCGATAGCTTGGCGAGCTGATCATTATCGACTTGCCCACATCTAAAAGCGGGAGGCAGGTTGTCGGCCCAAGGAAGTTCCAAGCAGTGTGGGCCTCGAGCCGCCACGAGCACCCTCTCTACCCGCATCGTTAAGGAAGGCGCAATGGATGCCCTGGTCATAGGCAGGGCATAAAAGCGCTCACAAGATATTCGAATACGACGAGGGTTTGAGCTTTTTATGTTGATAGACTACTAGCTTCATAATCATTCCACTGCTAGAGAGGGAATAGAGGGACGGGATGAGGAGAGACACAGGAAGGATATTAGGTAAGCAGACAACGTACAGCTATTCTAGAGTATCTACCCACCGACTAACCCCTCCTGCCTGACGAGTATAGTTTCTGCCTCTTGCCATCCACTTCCTCGCCTTCAACTTAGTCGAGTATCTAACTTGCAGGGCAATCTGGCTTCGCCTCTAAAATTATTCCGAGAAGCGTTTATGGATTTCTGACCAACGCAGGCAATCCCCTCCTTGAGCTGGATAAGCAGTGTATCCTCATCCTCCATGAACTTACAGGAAACCCCAGGATCCTGCGCCGACATTCCCACAAGGATGTCTGATCCCTTCTTCTTATCCCTTCCTTCTACCAAAGAATGTTGTCATATGATCTTCGCGGAAAATGAGTTTCATTGTGGGGCCACAGGGGCGCCCGCTTCACTCGTCTAACAAAGATGTGCTTTCTATATAGGATAAATAATGGTCTAGATCCCATATGAAGCTCCGCTCAAACCTGGAGCTCTATTCCTCTGACCACCGACGCGGTCTACATGAACCTAGTTGATAGTACAGGAGGGTTAGAGTCAGTTTCGTCCTGACGGCCGTAATGGATGGTCCTGCCATGCTCGCTCTTCGGGGCCGCGTGGATTCGTCCATTCGCATCGGCAGTGGAATCGAGCCAACTGTGCTTGACATTGAGTCAAATTTATAAGCGGTTCCCAGGTGTTTTCGGAGCTATCATAGCCTTCCCATTTAATGAGATACTCCATCTGTTGCGTGTCATCATCCCATGCCCAATCCAGGATCTCCTCAACATCGTATAGCTCTTCCTCTGATCCGGTAGTTTCTTGGGCTAGGGTGCCACTTTCTTCCCGGCCAGGCAGTGAGGTCGCTTGTCTCTTTCGATAGTGGTGTAATAATCCTCGGTCAAGTTGATGTTGCGCTGTGCTTGAGCCTATTACGCGGTTACGAGACGCCTTGCGGACCGGCCACTCCTCATATCTCGCCTGACCGGAGTCAGCTGCTGGTCGTCTAGATGAGCCCCGGTCTGTGAGGCGCTTGCGGGTGCGTCCAACTGGATATGGGACGACGTCGCGACGGAGATGCGAGGATACTTTGCGGCGCTTGTGCTTCGTCTGGGCTGCTTTCATATGTAAAGGATACTCATCACCGTTATCCCATGTCGACTCGCTATCGCTATCAGCAACCTGAGACTGCCGTCTGCGTTTAAAACGGTTGGATTTCCTCCCATCTTCTCGTGCTCGGCCCTTAACTCGATGGACAGCCTGGGCCCTGCGGCCGCGTGAACTCAGAGGAGGCTTATTTTTCCAAGGGCGCGCAAGGTGCACAGGAGAGCTGTATTCCGCGCTAGATGTTTCCGCAGTGCCTCGTCCGTTTTCGGCATCACTCTCGCTGTCTCCGTTCCATTGCCTGAAAGACGAGGCGCTCAAGCTTGCCCTGGGGGTTGCGAACAGAAGGTCTGGTGACTCTCTATAAGCGTTGGGACGAAAGGTAGACTGTTGAATATCTTGGGCGTTCGCATGACCCGACTGTCCTGACACGTAGCCATATTCAGTCGGATTTCTAAGCGTCTCTAGATCTGGCCAGAAGCTGTTAGTTAACTTGGCTGCAAAGCCACCGGCAAGATATTGCCGTATCGAACTCACTAGTAATACCTGCGCCGCTAACGCCCCGCCCTCCTCTTAATACGCCAGAGGCATTGGTATTGATGAGAGGACAGACAGCATCAAGCTGATAATCATCCTCCTTTTCTTCCCCTACCTCTTCCTCCTCCTCATCCTCGTCCTCCGGTATGGTGATGACAGGAGCTTCGAACGTCTTTTCTTGAGTTTTTGGCGAAGCCACTCTGCCGCCTTCTATGCCATCGTCCATTTGGACTTGACGAGGGGCATCGTCAACATTACCAGGGCTCTCTTCTAGACTGCCTGGCAGTACGTTGTTAGCTGACGGAAAGCGCGACATGTTAACCTGATATTACTCACCAGAGCTGCCTGGAGTAATCAGCGCTCCCGGTTCTCGTGTTGCTCCCGGTGCGTTGGAGGCCGTAACCCCGCTTAGAGAAGGAAAGCCGTCGTCAGATCGATCCTCTTTATCGTCGTCATCCGATAGTATTTGGACGGGGTTATTATGAGATGACCCTAGAGCATCAAGCGAATGATTAACCAAGGTCTCCCACTCTTCCGTATTGCTCTCCTTCTTGATAGGGATCCAGCAAGCTGCCGTCTCTGTCTGTAAGGGGCGATGTTCGGGAAGGGTTAGAAAAGGAGCCTGAAAAAGATTGTTCGTAGCCATTGCTTCGTAGAAAATACTCGCAGAAGATATCGTAAAGATAAATAGTGCGCGAGACATTACGCATCCTTGGTTAAGGAAGAGGGAGAAGGAGTGGTAGGGGGAACCTGTGAGAATATATATAATTTTTCGCTCTACAAACCTACAAGCGAAGAAATCCCGACCACGGGCGACGTATGAAGACAACCCGTATCCTTCCTGTCGCGGTCTTGCCATTCGCCTGCTGCCGCATTTTTCCAAGCACTAACCCCGGTCAGCGTTTCTAGCAGCCCGCCACCTCACTTCCTTCAATCGCATCCTTGGCTTAGGTCCAAATGATGCCCGGCATCACTGTTCTCCATGAGTCTAGACAAACTCGAGAACATTAGATATAGGTTTCATCCAGGAAGCTATAGCCCCTCTTCTGTACTATCTCCCGTGCTATAGGCCATCCCCTGAACACCCTCCACCTCGCCTCTTTGCAATCTGAGCGGATTCAGATTCAGACTAGTCGATCTGAAGGGGTTACTACTTTCTTCTCTAGCAACTCTAGCTTTCACCGCTCTTTCCCGGAGAGAGGGGTCTGATTATCGTGGCGGTGTTAGAGAACAGAGTTAACCAGGTTATGACGCGACGAGCTAAGCGGTTACATTCACTATGACGACTCTTAGACTCCAGTGAAATCTCAACTAGTCCTTGTCCTTAGGCAATCATATATGTCATCGTGAGCGAGTAGTGAGAGATGGAAGAAGGGAGTAGGGGGAGGGGGGAAGAGGAGAGGCGGTAGCGATCGGGAGAAGTTGTCCTTGGCATCCGATTATGACGACGAGATTTCGGATAGCCGTAAGTCAAAAGTATAGGTTAGTATTAGCTTCCTGCTTATAGTAAGCAGTTTCTAGATATGCCACTCAAAATCAGAATAAACGCTAGAAGGAAAAGCAAGTCGCAAAATAGTAAGAAGACCCTGCTACTTTGGTATACCGAAGATTATCTGGTAGCTGGATGTCTCTGAGGCCTGTGTGGTATGATGTGAATAGTTCGAGAGGGAATCTTAACGTACCTTTTATTACTTATATTTTAGTTCCAGTGTTCTCATCTGCGCTCGAGCTAACATATACTCGTTCACGAATGGATTAACGGCCAAGGGCCTAGGGTACACTTAGACATGATATATTACTAGAGGCGGCTCGGCACCTAGCAATACCTTATCGTGTCAATAGCCATGGTGCGGAGAAAGCTTGTTTCGGCAGGTTTGGCCAGGACATAGTTTGCCATCTTGCAAGCACGAGTTTTCTCGTAGTTCGCAAATTTAAAATGAGGGGTTGGTAGCCTGTACCCGAAGAGATCGAGCAGCCCGTCCAGGTGACCAGTCTATCTAATGTGGCCGAGGCTCACTTCCGCTAATTGAACTACCTTGTACAGCCTCCCAGATAACTGACCCTACTAGATATCCTAAGATAAGAAGAATCATACCATATTCCTTCCACAAAGGCGCTTTTCGCCAATAAATGCGGGCTCGGGTAGCTAGAGAGAGGCCGGCACCTTCCTGTATTAGCAGGTTGACAACTCGCTTTTCCCCTTGTGCTTCTGCCCACATTAGCGGTGTCCTCCCATTTGCATCCACCATCTCTAAATCAGCATTTCCCCGGMCCAGTATTCCAACTACCTTCAACCACCCAAGCCCTGCTGCAACCGATAGTGGCGTCCGTCCATTCTTGTCTTTTGAATTCACGTTGACTYCTGGTATTTTGAGAAGCAGCTTGACCACCCGTGCGTTCCCATTGCAAGCTGCCGCTGAAAGCGGCGTCCGCCCATTGTTGTCCTCCAAATTGGCGTCTGCTTTAGTACCAATTAGTTCTACTACTCTCTCGTGCCCAGCGGCTGCTGCTAATGAAAGCGGACGTTGTCCGAGACGGCTTGTGCGGTCTGGATCTATACCATCTATAGTATGTATGCGTTCCACTATATCCTCATAGCCACTCCTCGCTGCTTGACATAA
>JAGFNX010000177.1:0-144884 GCA_017657125.1 Scopulariopsis brevicaulis
CCCCCCCCCCCCCCCCCCCTCGGCGCGACATCACCACAATGTCCCACAGAAGTGTCACCGCGGCCGGGGCCAGAAAAGCCCGTTACTTGCGTGCGTCAGGCGCAGCGTGTATTTCCCGCGTAACGGAGGGGATGCGAGTACCCTAGTCTGGACTTCTGCGCTGTGGCCATCCGGCAGCAATTACCTCTGTGACCGTACCCTTCTTCTCCTGCTCTTGGTCGGCGGCGCGAAATCATTTGCCCCTTTGCGGGTGGGGCATCGGCAGTCGTGCTGCGGGTAATGTAAGCCGCCGGTCGCTGCGGAATGGAAGGGGGCTGTGCAGCCTGTGCTGGAAGACGCGCTCCGGGGCGCTTCCGTGCTGCATCCATCACCGCTTCCACGTGTCGAGCCACTGGAATCAGTTAGTCGGACTCGGGAAGCTGTTTGGTTTGTACGGGCGGTTAGCAGGCGGCTTCTACCTAGCACACGATTAGCCGGGAAGCTCCTCGCGAATAATGCCACTGGCACGTACAAAACACCAGGGACGGGCAGTGTCCTGTCGAATGATAATCTGGAACCCGTATGCCCTTTCCGGCTCTTCCTCCGAAGTGCCACGCCGCTGTTAATATGGACATGCCGACTGCGTGCTACGTCCTACCCCATTGACGACCGACGCTCCTGGCAGGGTCAGTCGAGCAGGGGATAGATCCACCTGAATCTTACACCCGTGCAGAACGTGGATCCGTCAGCGATGACCGAGCCCCAGGTAACGTCGCAATCTGCGATCGAACAGACAGAACAGCTCCTGGACCCCGATCGGTGCTGTCTCCTCTCGGTGGGAATCACAAGAGGCTTGGGTAGTACCGAGACAGTCTGCAGGCGACGCTGTCCGCCATTGATATTCTACCCTCAATTCCGTCGACCCGCCAATCAGGCTTTGAGATCTCATCGACTCCCACTGATTGTTCCCAGACACGTGTCTTGTCGTGGCCTTGCTCTCGAGACCGCCGTGGCATTGACGATCCGATGGACCGGAAGGACGGGCAATCTTATCCCGTGTGCTCCGTGCTCCAGTTTGCCGATGTGATTTTCGCAACGCGCCTGATAGGAGCCTTCCATACCGCATCATATGGCGCCTCCATATCCGAAGCACCCCCCCAAACCGACCCGCGAACTCCCTCCACCATGTGCAAGACCTCCCAAATTTATCCCAGCCGTCCGAGTCCTCGGTACGTCGCAACGGCAGAAAAAGTAGCTCGGCTCGCCAAGGGCGGGGCCGTCATTAGCCCTCCATTTCAGCCCTACCGAGACGCCTCTCCTGCATCCCGCCTCCGAGCCGCCCGCCCGCGATTCGTCGGAACCGATGCCCCACACAGCGCCTCTCGGAGTGGCCGCTGCACATAATACCACCGTGGGCCCCTGCGATGGAGTCGATGATCTGCCGCTGCGCCGCTACGGTGAGTCATCGTTCGATCAAGCATGTATAGGTGCAATGTCGACAGGGATAGGCCCACTCAGGTAGACATGCTCGCCCGTCCGCGTTGATGCATGGTGTCCATTTTGCTGACGGACTCCGTCGTTCCGCTGTTCGGCTCGATGTCCCGACTGTCGACGGCCACTTTTGCGTCGCACTTTTGACCCCTGCAATCCATCGAGGCGGTGAGTACGATGCGACGTCGCCATGACCCAAACCACGTTCCCTTTCCTTGAAATAAGCGTACCCGCAGAGCTCCTGCATGCAGGTCGCTCTCCCGGGCCCAGACGCGTCCCAGAACCTCGGCATCGCACTCGGTTCTACCGACGCAAAAGGCCCACCACGTAAACAAGCCCCCGCGTCATCCCCAACACCTCACAAACACAAGCACATGACTAAACGTAGCACGCTGTTCCTCCGGGGTCCAGAAGCGTTCGGGAGGGGAGTCCTCCTGCAAGCCACGCGCAGCTGCCCACCCATCAACGACACGGACCTAAGAGTGGCTTGCATGCGATAGCAGAGGGGACAGGCTCACCATGCATGCAGTCCACCTTGTCCTTTAATCCTGGCGTCTACTGGTCTCTCGTACGGACTTGGAAATGACGGGGTTGGGATGGGGGAGGGAGCCGGGAGGGGACAGAGAGTCTGGCCGAGGAGATGCGGTGTGACTGTGTCAAGTCTGCGGGTTGGATGGTTTGCGTTGATGGTGGTACTTGAAGGCGTGTAGCGGACAAGGTGCCGGCGGGTCACGGTAGACGAGCTTCGTTTCAGAGACTTGCCTCCCGTCTGACTTCCCTCGCAGCAGGCTGGGAGCTCATACTCCTAGACTCTAGCGGTAGTGGCGGCCGAAAGGTCCCGGGCGGTCCTGTCGACTCCCCATTGTGGCTTGCAGGATAGCTGGGAGCTCCAGTCCACGTCGTGAACGGTAAATATCCAAGGCTTCTTAAGACCAGATGAATGGTTTGATGATTCGAATCGAAACGCGGGGCGGAAGTTGTTCTCATGTTGAGTTTGTTTCGGACAGGACGGGCTGCTTCGTGGGAGGCCCTAGGCGACTGCCTGATTGGGCAGGTAGGCTCAGGTGCTCGGCCGCTGAGGTCGCTGCCAGTACTGCTGACGGTGCTAACCAACAGCCACGGCAGTTCTTATCTTATCGCCGCCAGAAAATTTCCATGACGTTTGCAGACAGCCCAGCTTCCCAAGCAACACGCGAGCAACCCAATCTCGACCTGCCTCGTCTATCACTAAACACCCACCTGGACATCGAACCCACGACATCCCTCCAAACCGAAGACCGCCGCGGCGCGAAAAAACCACCTCCAAGCCACCACCCCGCCCCCAACCGCCATAATGACCGACCAACCCCAAGCCCCCCAGGCGCCGCGGAACCCGCCCCTAATAAACTACGCCTGGATGGCCGTCGCCGCCGTGACCCCAATAGTAATGCTCATGCCCCCTCGCCGCATGGATGCCCGCTTCATGATCCTCTCGGGCGCCTTCTCCATCTCGACGGACCAGCTCCTGAGGGAGTACACGGGGCAGGGCATCTACGACCGCTTCACGAAGCGCATAAACAGCGCGATGCCCTCGGCGCTACCGGAGAAGGCGCAGGAGACGCAGAGAAGGCTGCGGGAGGAGAGGGCGCGGATCGAGGCGGCGCTGCCCGAGGAGGAGAGGAGGGCGCTGGAGGAGCAGCGGAGGAAGCCGGCCGGTCTGTGGGGGCTGTTCAAGGCGGATGAGGGGGAGAATTGGAAGGAGAAGAGGCTGGAGGCGCATCGGAAGGGGATGGAGGAGGGGAAGGGGATCTCGGATTTGATTCAGGATCACATGTCGGAGGCTTTTGGGAAGACGAATGAGGGGGAGGAGGAGAAGAAGGATGAGAAGAAGTAACAGGTGTGCTTCGAGACCAGGTGAGGATGGCGAAAGCCGGTTGGGAAGCGGACACCGGGAATTCCTGGATGTCAACAGCGCATCTACGGCTTCAAACCTATGGGACAGAAGGCAAGTCCCAATACGGTGTGTTGTATGATTTTGCGCTGAATGGGAAAATGTAAATATAGTATTGTACGAGCAGCAGGTTAAACTACCCCACGGCCTCTGGCATGTACACGGCAGGGGAGTAGTTTGAGTGCCATATCCTTCAAATATTCTTACCGTCACTAGGCTGCGGTCATGGCCAAAAACATGAGCTTGCCTCTGGGAGTTCGCCCAGCTGACTCCCTGAGCGCAAGAGACCGAACTCGCCTGGGAACCATAATCCATCGTCAGGCCGCTTCGAGACTCGACAGATTGTGTGGTAAAATTTCCGACACTCAGAAGCCAGCCAGGGGAATAGAAAGACGTGGCATAGATCACTCCAGCTCCTCCTTTGCAAGTTCAGTTGGCTCATCGACACATCACATGTCGAGATTTAGAACCTGACCCCTGTATACGAGCGCAGGTGCCACAAATCCATCCGAAGGCGGGGTGGAGAGGGTGGCTTAGGTGGCTTTGCCCGCATCAGTGCCCATGTCTGGAACGATATTGGGCTGCGGATTGCCTGGCTGGATTACGTGGATCCGATACGGGCAAGACCCCTCGCTGCGGAAGCGGCAGGGCGCAGTAACACCGCATTGATGCAGACAGCCCGACACGAGGCTTCGTGACGCCGGGCGAGAAGGACCTTGGACGAGTGTTCCCAACAGGCTGACAGCCTCGAAAACGGACCCGTCGAATATCACTTCCTCAATCGGCAACACGTCGAGAGCTCTTTCCAGGTTTTCCCACCGAGACTGGTGGCCCGGCCATCCTCCCGGTGGACCTCCCCGCCAATCGTCATTGCCGTGGAGGAGGCAGCGGTGGGGCGCTGGGTTTGTGGTTTCGAGAGATGGTCGGGAAGCTTCGTCACCGGCTGGTCGGTCCTCCGAGAAGATGTCTGGCATAAGGCATGGCATACCTCTGGCGGGAGATCGAC
The DNA here is from genome assembly GCA_017657125.1 of Scopulariopsis brevicaulis. NCBI lineage: Eukaryota > Fungi > Ascomycota > Sordariomycetes > Microascales > Microascaceae > Scopulariopsis > Scopulariopsis brevicaulis. The sequence goes on from JAGFNX010000177.1 coordinate 4,407, forward strand.
TCCTAAGGCTGGTCCGAGGTCATGTCTGCCCTATGATGAGAAGAGGGGAATCGGGCAACTGATTGGGCGTGGGAGAGACTTTAGGCGTGGAGCCGAGTCTTACTTGTGCGAATACAGAGGATGGAGCAGGTGACGCTATGCCCTCTTGGATATCTGAAACGCGGTCTCCCAGGCCAACCTACATATGTATCGATTCAATTCGATTCGCCACTTGACCAGTGTCTCGTGTCCAACCGCCACCTAGCAGTGACTGTTGTCAGCAATCGTGACAAGTGAAAGGAAATCCCACATAGCCTTGGAAGGTTGGAAGGGAGGGGCCATCGAGCCAGGCACAAGCAGCGACGACAAAGCCGACGACGTCGCCCAAGTAAAAATAGAATTTAGCGCAGCTACAGTGTAGTCGCTGAGCCCAAACTGTATCCGTAGCCTGTCTGAAGCCTTAACAGTACAGTGTATCTACAGGTTGTCATTGAGTGTGACGACGACCCTGTAGGGGTGCCGTGGGGCGCCGTGGGGCGCCTTCCAGCCACACTGCACTACGCGGCCAGCGCTAGTGAGGTTAGCGTCCATGTGCCTGGCCAACCTCCCGCGCCTTCGACACAGCCCATTCAGCTTTCTTCATGTAATCACCCCTGTCCACCCTCCTCCCCTTTGGGCCTCCGAACCAAGCCTGACGGCCGGCATCTCTTCCTTCATAACCCCCATCTAAGGCACGACGCGCTCCCGACCGGCCTGAGACTGAAGACCCGTAGATCTTCCTCGCCCCGTGCTCCGGCCATCGCCTGCTACCGAGCCAAAACGAACACGAACTTCGGGACCGTCCGCTCGTACCAGCGTGTCACCGGCGTCCGAAACCGATTTACGCGAAAGAGACATCCACAAACAAAAAAAAGAGGTGGAACAGCAGTCGGAGTTAAAGACGACGACGGAACGGGGTTGCGACCACTCCGCTGGATGCTAGGATTGCCGAGTTAGGCTGGCTCTGCCGTTCGAAAACCCAGGCGGCGCATCGTTCCCAGCGGAATTAGCCTGTTTCGGGTCGCTCACTCAGTTCTACGTCAGAAGTCTCGCACGAATATTTGACGAGACGCGTAAGGCCGCGTGCCCTCTCTTTCTTGGCTCGAAGCACCCGGCATTCCACCCGGCTACGTCCAGCAATCAAGCTCCGGAACAAGGATCGGCGCCGCAACAAGACAGCGCCCGTCTCCCCCTTTAGGTCTTACACTCCTCACTCCCGCAATACTCGGTAACCCCCTGCGGTCGCCTCCCGCGTTTCCCTCCCACCATGGCGTCAAACAACGACTACTACTACGGTAGTGGACACAACAACCAGTTCGGTCCCCAGGGCACCTTCGCCGATCACCCCACAGCATCTCCGTCGCCCTTATCCTACGACCAGAACCTACCGCCGTATCCCGGCCCCTCGTCACCACTCCAGAGGCCCGCGAACGTCGACCGCCCAACTCACGCTTCCCCCTTCGATACCGCGTTCGACGACAATGTCTACCCAATGAACCCGCACTCGAGGCCTTCCAGTACCAACCCCCACGGCCCATATAGCAGCACGATGAGTCTTCCGCAGCATCACGACACCACGTACTATGGCGCGGGCAACCATTCGCCCGACCAGGGCATGCCCTACCCGCCCGAGAACATCCCTCTGCAAGACCGCCCGTACAAACAAGATGCCGAGATCGGGACGGATCACGTCTACGACGCGCCGGGGTCGAGCGCGGCTCGGAGGAAGAAGAAGGGCAAGGTTGGCCTGGGGCAGCTGGGGATGATGGGCGCCGACCGCAAGAGGATCCCTTGGGTCGTATACATTTTTACGATTGCCCAGGTGGTTGTCTTTATCGTGGAGATAGCGCGCAATGGTAAGTTGAAATTGCTGGGCAGGGTTTCCAAGCACTGGCGGAACTGACTTATCCCCTTCCAGGCGTCCTCACGGGATCTCCAATCATGATCAAGCCCTCGTTCAATCCGATGATCGGTCCGTCGCCCTGGGTCCTTGTAAACCTTGGTGCCCGATACGTGCCCTGTATGCACAACGTGAAGGCGATTCAGGGCTCGGATATCCCGATCTTCTGGCCTTGTCCCAACACGACGAAACAAGATGAAGGCGAGTGTTCGCTCTCAGAACTCTGCGGCTTCGGCGGCGTGCCAGAGCCTAAATACGACGGCGACGAGAACCAGTCGCCGGAGCCCAACCAGTGGTACCGGCTCATCATCCCCATTTTCATGCACGCGGGTCTCATCCACATCGGCTTCAACATGCTGCTGCAGATGACTATCGGGAAAGAGATGGAGCAGGCGATCGGGTCGGTGCGCTTCTTCCTGGTATACGTCAGCGCCGGCATCTTTGGCTCCGTCCTGGGCGCGAACTACGCCGTCGAGGGGACCCCCTCGACGGGCGCGTCCGGCGCCCTGTTCGGCGTCATCGCGCTGGTACTTCTCGACCTGCTGTACTCGTGGCAGGAGCGCAAGAGCCCCGTCAAGGACCTCCTTTTCATCATCCTCGACATCGTCATCTCGTTCGTCCTGGGTCTGCTGCCCTACCTAGACAACTTTGCCCACATCGGCGGCTTCGTCATGGGGATCGGCCTCGGGGTGTGCGTCCTGCACTCGCCCAACGCGCTGCGGCGGAGATTGGGCAGCGAGACGCCTTACACTGCCGTTAGTGGTGCCGACGAGAGCCCGGTGCCGTTTTACAAGAACCCGATGGGCTTCTTCAAGGGGCGGAAGCCGCTGTGGTGGGTGTGGTGGGTGATCCGCGTAGGCTGTCTGCTCAGCGTGGTCATTGGCTTCATTGTTCTGCTCAACAACTTCTACGTGTACCGGAGGGACTGCTCGTGGTGCAAGTACCTTAGCTGCTTGGTAAGTTTACCCCTTGCTGGCTTGTCTCCGGCCTGCCGCGCGTATCTATAATTTAAGCGCTAACCACACCTGTGTAGCCCGTCAACGATTGGTGTGAGCTCGGCGAGCTCGAGTTTAAGAATAAGACGGAGACGGGCTAGGTTGCGGACGACTAGCAGACTACCGGATACTCGACTATTTCGCCGATAATCGAAATTTCTCCCCTGAAAGTGGCGTACGGACTTTGTTCTCTTTTGTTGGTTTTATTCGTCATGGGTCGGGGGCATAATGGACGTATGGTCCTGCTCTCGACTCTTTTGCACGGCGACGGCGTTACGGCAAGGGGACTCATGATGTAGGGTTCGAGAGAGAGGCTGGCGGTCTGATTTTCGTCGTACGTTTGAGCTGCGCCATTGTCATGTAGCAACGTAATGCCTGGGACGGGATCGGGGATGCGACTGTGGCTGTCGTCTGATGTTCACGGCCTAACGGGGTGTCTAGCAGCTTGTTTGGCGGGGGTCATGACTTGCCCATGCCATGGTCTCAAAGTTTAAGCTGTTAGTTATAGATAGGTGTAATGCGATCTCCATGAGAGCGAGAGCGTGGCCCGAGTCGCGATGGCCTGGCGGCAAACATATTGGTCTTGGAGTCCCTGAATTCTCGCTACGGGAGGTCTAGAGGCATACTCGGAGTAAGATCTTGACGGTGTAATACTAGTATCAGCTCACTTGCTTATGTGGACCATTCTTCCAACCTTCATGGTAATTTTCGTAGGCGTAAAGTGTGTCTCGTCTATCCATTCGCTTTTTCTCCCTTTCCTTTTGGAGCCTGCGAAGCCAAGCTTCTCAGAGCGGTGGAGTGAGTCTGTGGGTCCTGCCGCTGAGGCGAAAGGGCGAACTCGTTGCGTGTCCGGGTGGCAGCAGCTGACGTCTCTGCTCAGCACCTTCCCACCAGGCAGGTGCATCCTGCCCCGCCACATGCCGGCCGACGTCCACTCACTTTCAACGCTCGCCGAAGACTCATCGACCCCAACTCGGATAGTTTCATCGGAAGTACCGACGCCTATCATTCAAGAGAAGCTCACGCTCACCGAAAGCCTCTGACCCGAACGTCCGCCTCCCTTCCCGGGCCGCCGTCGATGTCTCCGCCTCACACCGCTCGCTTACAAACTCGTAAATCGCCACTTCCTTCTCACAGCTCATCGCGGTAGCAGCGTCGCCAACCACTCAATCTGGAGGCCATAACAATTCCTCTCGCCTTACCCAAATAAAAGGTTTCCGTCGCATGATAGGAACCCCATCACGTCTTCAACACAGGACGAACCTTTCATAGCAGGGTGCTCACCTCGACCGCACAAAACCCATCGAGGATGAGGTAGCACCACGCCCCAGGAGCAACCATGGATGACGGACAGGAGGACCCCCGGCTCGAGGAGCTCGCCTCCCTCGAGGCCATCTTTCCCGAGATTCAGAGGCCCGCCGAGGACGATCCCTTCACCTTCGTCCTCGAGCTTCCCGTGAAGCCCGCGAGTCCAGTGACGGTGGCCTTTCCCGCCGCCGCTTCTGCCGCGACTTCCTCGGACCTCTCAGCAGCTGTCGCGGCAGCGGCGTCGTCCCAGAATGGGCATGTTCCAGATGCGAACGGCCTCGCCGGTCCCCAGAACCAGGTCAACCAGGTCAACTCACATACGCTCTCCTACCTGCCGCCCATCTTACTACGCATGTCACTACCTTCCGGGTATCCCCTACATGAGCCTCCGGTAGTCGGACTCCGTACCAACCCTCAGTGGCTACCGCCCTCTGTAATCCGGGGCTTCGAGGACGATGCCCACCGTCTCTGGGAGGAGATGGGGCATGACATGGTGGCGTACACCTACATCGACCACATGCAACAGGTCGCGGAGGATGTTTTTGGCATGGTGGACGCTTCGGGGACCTTGGAAGTCGATCTGAGTCACATGGTGTCCATTCTAGACCATGACATCAAGGCGAGACGGGCCGCGTTCGAGAGCGAGACCTTTGACTGTGGAGTCTGTTTAGGTATGGGGCCCCATAACTGTCTACTTTTCACAGTATCCAAAGCTAACGGATGTTTCAGACCCCAAAAAAGGAATTTCCTGCCACAGGATGATGGACTGCGGCCACGTATTCTGTCTCCTATGCTTGCAAGACTTCTACGGAGAGGCTATCAAGCAGGGAGACGTAAACGTGGTGAGGTGCCTTAGTCCAGGGTGCGCAAAGGCGAGGGAGGCCCAGGCCGCCGACTCCAAGAAGGGCCGGAAAGCGACGACCAGCATAAGCCCCGGCGAGCTCCTGGCCATCGGGCTCTCTCAAGACGTCGTCTCGCGCTACGTGACTCTCAAGTACAAGAAGGAGCTCGAATCCGACAAGACGACCGTCTACTGCCCGCGAAAGTGGTGCGACGGTGCAGCAGTATCCAAGCGGCACAAGAAGCCCCAGGGCCTCGAACTACAGGAACCCGAGGGCGACGACGCCGACGACGCTAATGACGACGAGGCATCCGACAGGACGGACAGGCTCCTCGCCATCTGCGAGGACTGCGCCTACGCCTTTTGCACCCGCTGCCGACAGTCCTGGCACGGCGAGTTCGTGCGCTGCCGCCCCAAGATCGAGGCGGAGGAGCTGGCGGAGGAGGAGAAGGCCTCGCTCGAGTACATCCAGAAGTGGACGCGGCCCTGCGCGTCGTGCGACGCGCCGGCCCAGAAGACGGAGGGGTGCAACCACATGATCTGCTTCCGGTGCAACACGCACTTCTGCTACCTCTGCTCCGCGTGGCTGGACCCCCAGAACCCGTACAGCCACTTCAACAGGCTGGGCGCTAACGAGTGCTATCAGAGGCTTTGGGATTTGCAGGGGGGGCATGGGGAGAATGGGGATTGGGTGGAGGGGTTTGAGAGGCGGGCGGCGATGCGGGAGAGGCCGGATGAGGAGCCTTTTGGGGTTATTCTTGCGCAGCCGGCGGTTGAGGAGCCGAGGGAGCGACATGGCGGCGGTAATGCTCGCGCTGGGGACGGAGGGGGCGGTGGTGCTGACGGGGAGGCGGGACCGGAGAACGTACAGGTTGAGCGCGAGGGACCGCTCGTTCTGAGGATCGAGCAGCCAGCGAGACCTCGTCGCGAGGCTCCCGCGCCCCCTGCGCCGGCAGCTCCCGCCGGTAGAGGCGGCCGTCGACAAAACGCCCCTCGACGAGGGAGGGGTGGCGCCGCCCAGCAGCACCAGCAGCACCAGCAGGCGCCGGGAGGCCAGCGCAACGCCGCCGGCCCCCGGGCCCGCGGCGACATCAGGCAGAATAGAGGCGGCCACCGGCCGGCGGCACGGGAGCCGGACGGCCCGCAGGCGCGCGCCGGGGACGCCGAGCTGAACGAGCAGCAGCGGGCGTGGGTGCGGCGGTTCGTGCAGCTTGCGCTCGTGGATGAGGAGGACTCTGGGTCCGAGGACGAGGGGCTGGGGATCTTCTAGCTTGGTGCCGAGGTTTTGTCTACGTATGTGTCCCGGGGAGCGGGTTTTTGCGAAGAGTGGTTCTCCTGCGGTTGGGGCGGGAGGGCACTGTGGATATTGCGTGGCTACCGGTGTGGTGGTAGTCGGGAGAATCTAGGGCATTGCATGCCGTTACGACCGGGCTTTTCCAACCCCGTCTGAGCTAGCTAGCTGGAATTAATACTCGGTACTATTGAGAAGGACAACGACCGTACTCAAGAGAGGGGTGGGTCATTGACAGTTTTGATCGCCACTACGGGTAGCAAGTGGTGTCTTGTAGGTGAGTGTGTTGGCGGGAACTGGTGGGAGGCGAAGAGGGGAGGCGAGCGGTTGCTCTGGCTAGGCAACGTTACTCTACCTTCTCTACCAGTCGGAATGTTTATCAGCCCGAGATTCCTGCGTATGAATACACGGCCGTCCATGAAGCACATGTCTTCTCGTGCGGATGGGGTGTCCCGGAGTATGAGGTGCACCAGAGCCACTCGGGCTTCCAACTTCGTTCCACACGACGGAGAACGGACGCCTCGCGTTTCCTCGAGTCCCGCGAGAGCGACCTGAGCCACCCCCGGTCCCCCTACGCTTTACTGGAAAAGATATATCTAGCGACGAGAACAATTTGCCATCGCCCTCCCCAGGTCCCCCCGCTCAAGCCTGCTCCCCACTCTCCACCCTTACGTGTTGACCCTAGGCGACGCCCTCCTCGAACCCTTATATCTCCGGCATCCTCCGCGGTGAGCCCGTAATTAGGCCGGAGCAGAGGCGTCGAGGGGGGGGGGGGGGGGCTATGACGCTGGAGGTAGGATGAGTCCGGTTCGAGCGGCAAGTCTCGCGGGGTCGCGAAGTTACTCGCGCCAGGCGTGTCTTTCTCCGAACAGCGTCGCGGGGGATGCCATACCTTAGGTGAGACGGGTCCGCGGCAGGACCGTAGTTCTTGCTGTAGAGTACGATTGTCAGTAACGCCCCATTGCCTACTCCTAGTCCCAGAGTTAGACGTCACCGAGATGCTCAAGTAGAAAAAGCACGAAGTAGCCCAACACACGCACACACCCTCTGCCCCTCCCCTCCCAACCTCCTTCCCCATCCCCTCTCCGATGTACTTGCACCCCCGAGGAAATGTACCCTCTACACCCCCAGGCGGACCTACCAACCGGCCCGGATGCACCCAGCTGCAGGTGCCCCCGAGCACCCACCCAAGGCAAGACGCGGCGGCCAGGCTATGAAGGGCCGCGCAGCTTCTTCGGGCCATGCTACCGATGTCCTCACGCCCCCGCCGCTCCACCTCTGCACAGCGTGCCGCCCTGCAAGTACACCCCGTTCATCGATACATGCCGAGGCAGAGGAGGTTTTTCATATGATCATCCCGACCACCGCTCCGTTTCTACCTCGGGGATATTAAACCAAGAGAGCACCTCCAGACCGAACCCAGAGTCACATCTTCATAAGAACCCAGAGGATATCTCGGGGATATAGGCCATCGCCCCACCCCCAAGCCGGAAAGCAACTCCAGCGACCACAAGTCCTTTGCCACCCCCTCCCCCGCTTCCCCGGCCCGCAGGCGTGTTACCCTTTCGAATCAGGGACGAGGCCTGAGGGTGGATGCCACGTCGCAACCATGGGGGCCCGCGGGCATGCAGTAACCCCAATCGAGTGCCGGTGGCGGAGGAGAGACGCCCGAGCCCTTTGTGCATTGGCACCGCGATATCGAGGACTGCGTGTTTGTGTCGCGAGTCAAAGGCTGGTGACTAGTGATATTGATTCCTCGCATTGTGATAAGGCCGTGCTTCCATAGCTTTGGACGTCTCCATCGTTTGCTAAAAAGGGGCGGTGAGGGATCCACGAAGAGGGAAATACCCGATGACTGCAACCCCCGATGTCTGCCAAACTAGGGTGGGAGACGTGCCAGAGAACCCGGACGTGGCGTCATGGGTATACCCACGTCCCAGAATAAACCTCGCCATCCATACGATGCTACTACACTGCGGGACGAAGGGCTCGGACGCCGGGGGCGGGGCTTACCGTATCACTAGACGTAGGTACAGCCTAGCATCGCTCTGTACCCCTGAGCGGCGCCTCGGGAGTGGGGACCACGGTTGGCAGGCCGGGCTCCCTTCGCCAGGGTGTTGACGTTCATGCCGTTGGAGTCGCAGTGCAGGTTCGGGATGTGATAAGGGGACAAAACCTCTGCGTCTTCCACGTCCTTTGTCCATGTTACGGACAGAGAGTGCGGAGGGGAGGAATACAGCCTCTGTTGGTGAGAACTGGCTCTGCTCCAGCCCTGTGACCCAGTGGTCTTTCCAAACGAGACCCCTTTGCGTCCGCAGAGTCGCGTTCTCGCTGATGCCGGCCCAGGTGGAGATGATTGGTCCGGATCTTCAATCCTTTGCCTTGGCTTCATTTTTGGCCTGTTCAGCACACGAGGAGGCGAGGTTTTGCGCCGATCTTGTCGCCACTCAGCTTTATCAATGAACAGCGGCTTAAGTCCAGCCCCTTCGTGTGTACTGCGTACCTCCGCCGTGTGTTCTCTCGACAAGACCCCGACGTCTCGCCGTATACCGTTGTACATGAAGGCGAAGAGCCCCTTGCGGGCCCAGACGAGTGAGCCGGCAGCTCGACCGTCAAGGGAGCATTTGGGTGTTTGTCATCGCCCGTCTTGAGTAATCCTATATTAGTATTGCAGCTACAGGAGTCAGGGACTACCATGGGGCTGTCCAAATAGAGACGGGCTGGGAAGATGCGGCCCCCTGCGCTCATTTGAGCTGATAGAGGACTCGGGACGTTGGCTAAATTGTCCTTTCCTGGCACCAACTGGGGAAGGATGTAGCGCCGGCGGGCTTGCCCGGTTCATCAGTCAGTGAAGAGATACCTCGGGATCCAAGGACTGGTAGCTTGGCAGTCTCAAACATGCCGAAGCCGGTCTAGTTCCATCAACCTCATCCAAACGCGCTGCCTCTAATCCTCGCAGGTGCGAGAATGAGGCTAACCGCTGTTAATATGAGGCGGGACTGTCATTGAAAGGCTCCCTTCCCGTTTTGGGGGCGGAAACTCAAGTGCCGTAGATACAATTTAAGACGCCCAGATGAGCGTCATGCGCTAGGCGAAGCGAGAACGGCGCGTCCAGGGACCTGTGGACTGGGGTTATTCCGCGCAATCCCTTTTCCTCATCGGTATTATGTCGCCGAAAGCTAGCCCGAGGCAAGGGTCTCCACGTTGGTCATCGAAGCATGAAAAGCGAGGAAGACGGGCATTAGCTCCGTACCCCAGTCTGTCTCCGCGGATTGACCGCGCGCCGGTCATTCCTCGATTCGGCCATGACGGGTGCCACGGCCAACGCGACCGCCAAGAACCCCTTCTGCGAGCCATCGACCGCATCGTAGCATGGCACAAAACCTTAACGAGCCTGGAAGGGGCCCCGAGCGCCACCCCGTTGCGCACGGATCAAGGGCGAGCTGCCATGAAATGGCCCCCTCCCCAAAACAGAGTCACATCGGGGGGCCGAGACGCATCCCAGGCCAAGAGGCGCCACGCAGATGAAAACAAAGGACGGGGAGGCCGCGACTGTCGTCACCTCGGCCGGGGGGTTGGTGGAGCCGAGAACCGGTTCCTGGTCGGAAGGGAGGGATGGGGTCAGTTGGGACGGTGAGCTCGAAAGGGGGCCCGCGTCTGGCACGATGGCACCCTGGTTCCAGGGAGTGCGGGCCTCGACCTGATAGGGCGCGACTGGCCGGGGTGAAGGAGGGCGCCCAATGGGGCGACGGATTCGGGCCTTCCAGCCTAAATATGGAGGGCTCGGCGGCTCTCTCCTTCCGATGGCCGTCGCCTTGCGGCGTGGGAAGGAAAAAGACGCCGCGAAGAGGGGGAGGTGAGCGCTAATGTTCCTCGGCATCATTTCCGTTTTTCCCACATGCAATTCTGCTCATGTCTCTTCGGAGGCCTCGACCCATCAGTACTAGCTCCTCCATACTCGATGCGCCTTCCTAAATCTATTATTACAAGTCTCTCCTTCCGTATTTGCACGATTACCAGACGAGCCGCCTATGCATGAGCCGGCGCGGCATGTGAACATTATCACCACCTGCTATACCTCGTGATAGCACCTTCCCTAACCCTCCAAGGTCTCCAAGGGGGGAAGCCGCGACCCCGGTTCTCCGAGCCCCTTCTTGGGCTCACGGCGCGATAATTACCGATGGAGGAACTTGTGTGACGGCCGAGGCTACAGAGGCGGCAGGAAGGTCCGACCCACAGGGTCGAATGCATTTGGTTCCTTCTTTGGGCCAAGAGGGTCCCCACAAGAGGTGTGTGTGGAGAAAGGCATTGCCCACGGGGGTTGTCGCTATCGGACTCATGCCTCTTCCGAGGAGTACTTGTACTCGGCACGTGCTGTGGGCCGTGAGGATACACAACTGTCACTTGCCGGATAGTCTAACCGCTCCTTCCGCGGATGGCCTGTACAAGGAAACCTGTCTCGTCCGTTTGTGGGCGTACTTTGTAGGAGTATCTTATCCAGGTATTTGCCCACTATTTTCTTAGACTCACTTTAGCGCATTGTGGTTACACCATTCCCATGGGGAAGGGACGGCGGGGTGTGGCAATCAGCGATGTCACAGTAAACCTCACCTCACCTCGGTGCTTCCTCTGCCCCGTGCATGGCTTCCCTTGTGGGCCCAAGTGACGTGGTATTCCACTCCGCGCCCCGAAGATACCGCCGACGGCGCACCTTTCTCCGTATACTTTATCCGACTCTGGGTTATCCGAGCTAGTCTAGCGCACACCACCGTTCGAAGTAACAGGCGCTAATGCCAAGGACGCCAGCTTGAGTAGGACACTGAACTCGACTCGTACTCGGTACGGACGACGGTGGGATCGAACGACTCGTAGATGATGGAAGCGACGGACAAGGGTGCGAGTGGGAGGTGCGGGAAGAACGAACGAGGACGGTCCAGCATGGGTGCGCCACGGAATCTCGTCTTCCAATAGGTTGTAGGGTCCAAGACTTGAATGCGCACCCCTCCCTCTCGATCGAGGACACTTCCGCTCGGTCAGTGCAGGCCTCCATCCCTTCCCTTCCCTCCATTCTTCACTGCCACCTTATGTGTGGGATCCGGCCGTCGCCATCCTCCTCTTCCCGACCAACGAGACTGCTTTCACGGGGCAGGTGTCGTTAGCGTTATCACCAACTCATAATTGGCGGCAGCGATCTCGGAGGCGGCATAATGCTGCTTCTAGAAGGGTCATTAACACAAGAGCGGGCGTGACGGCCAGGCCCCTCTGAAATTAGAATGCCTTCCCCGAGGAATCACCCGGGAGCCGAGGCCTCTGACACCGGGTCGCGCAGTGCGGGTAATAACGAGTGTCCCGAGATTGGCTATATTACCGGAGAATAAGAACTAACCGGCTCCGTTGCTTGGCTCGGAAGATGGGACGAACGAGGCAAGCGGGATTCGGGCTGTGTCGATGATATCGCCATCTTTAGCCGTTGACATCTCACTTCGCACCCCGGTTTTCGTGTATTGAGTGGACTCTGATATTAATTTACCTCGCGGCTTCGTCCTCTTCCCGCCTTTCCTAAATACACGCCCCGACCCTTGGAATTTGTCGAACTCCGTCGCAGCGCAGGTGTACCTCGAAGTGTCGGGTACGAGGTACGCAAGCTTGTTCTCAAATGCGACTCGGGTTGGGGGCGGGGAGCCACAACCTCTCACAACATGCTGCCGATGCCGCCTCCCTATAAACAAGCCCGAAAAAGGAAACATGGCAGCTGTCGTCGTATAGGGCTGCGACTGTACGAGGCTAAACGTCATGTATCCTCTTCGCCACGAGATTCTGCTGCGCTGACTACCGGCGCTTAACCCACCAGATTTGGGATCCCATCCCCTCAAAGCCCGTCTCTGCGGGGGAGTCTCATCCCCCCTCCAGGCGCACGAGTGACGACAGTGGCGTGCGACCGAGGCACACCCGCTCTCCCCGTCCGGAACCCCAGCCATCATTCCGTTTTCCTCCCTGCGGCGCAGAATTCCCGCCAATAACGACTAACGGCGCTGGAGAAGCCCACCGGATTCCCAAACACTCGGCGGCCAGAAGCGGACAGCAACTCCGGTTGTGCATGCCCCCTCCCCACAGTCGGTCGGGCCTTCCACGGTCCGGAACACTCGAGCACATGCAGGCAGAGACCGAGTGGGGCGAGGGACGTGTTTCTCAGGGCTCCTCGAGACGATCCCTCGTGCCTCGCAGCGGGGGCCCGGCTCCCAACGTCCGCGCTCTTCTGTGCCCGCGGCGGATCGAAACTCGGCCCGCCGAAAGGGACTCTGGGACTTGCATCCGGCATGATCCCTGCGCACGGAGCGCACGACCCCACAGAGCTTCTGCGCTAGAGATCCGGAAGGGGTCTTTACACGAGCTTGGTCGTCAGACCCGTAACTTAATCTCCAGCGCTTGCAGGATCTTTCACAACTCCCTCTTTGGGACTCTCTTTCCGATGAGAACATGCAAAGGATGTCTACCTCGTACTTCGGAAAAGTTCCACGGCCGTGTCCTACATTCCGAGCTTCCCCATTCGATGCGCCTCATCGCCCGCATCTGCTGCACAACCATGCTCCTGCTAGCGTGGAGCTTGTCAAGCCCAACCTTCCGTTTACGGACTGCAGGGAGGGCGCTAGCTCACCATGCTTTGGGGCGGGGACGGACCGGTTCGAACGCGATGAGCGAAGTAACCCCCCTAAAATACGCCCCCTCCATGACCCGCAGATGGCTGCATCCTGGACGAAACCCCGCCCCGGGAGAGTGGAGTCCTCTGATCCCCACCTCCCCCCTTTCCCTTTTCCCCTGGCATCCCTTCCATCCAGCCCCGCTTTGGGCCTCAGGGAATGGAGCCCTCTTGAGCAGGGGAGCTCCCTGCTCCTGGGAGGACTGGACGGACGATTGAAGCGCCTGCGTCGCACTCTGGGCTTCGATCATACAGTACCACGTTTTTAGCAACATCGCCCCGACTTCACTACGTTGGTCAAGTGACACCAGGAACGGAGAACTACTCAGCAGTAGGCTGGATGCGGTGCTGTATGCAAACCCTCCTCGCTTCAAACCACGAGGATGTGTGCCCCTTGTCGATGTGAGGGACCCCGACCGCCTGGCCTCGATGCGCGGTTCTGAAATGAGGTCTCGGAGCAGTCGGGCTATGGTCCGAAAGGCCTGCAATTGTGGAGCTCAGCACTAACCAAACTAGTAACTGGCTCCGCAGCGGAGAAGAAAACAGAAAACAACGACCTTGCCAGGTGGCGGTTTCGCAGGGGGAGATGACATGTGAGTTGTGGAAATCAAAATGCTTGTGCCGGGCGCGGTGTGCAGCAAGCCGAGAGACGCCGCGCCCCAGCCAGAGAGCTCGTCTGTCACCTCGTCTTGATGCACGGATGAGGGGGCGTGCGGCCGTTTTCCTGATCCGTCACCCGTCCCGTCATCCCGCTGGCCCCTGTTCAGCACTGACCAGGCGAGGATCCGAACGAATCAGAATCCCGTGCTCCCATGCATGTCCTGTGGCTTCGTTTGGCGAGCATTCAGAGGAAGAAGTACCGGCGTGAAGCCTCTCGCTCTTGCTCCAGTGTGGCATGTGTCAGGGACCTTGTGCTTGTTGCGATACGTACGAGGAACATGTGTTTCCGAGCCCCAGATCGGTCGAAGTGGCGCTATGCTTAAATAAGGCTTACGCTATCGCTCGCATGTGCAAGTTCCGCATGAGGGATAGTTAGCTGCTGAGCCACTCTTTGGAATATCGCATACATCGTGCCAGTTCCGGCAGTTGGAATGCGTACCTTGTACTTGACATCGGCAGCTCGGCCCCATCTGCGCCGACAAACATCTCTCGCTGAGCGCGATGGCCGACAGATCACATGTGGCTGCCGGACATTGAAGGGGGAGATTACACTTTCCGAGCCGCTGTCGTGGGAACTAATGTCACACGGGGATCTCGAGTGACGCGCCGGCGATGGGACCCCCGGGTGTGACGGCGCTATCTCGATCACACCTTGGACCCGAGAGGTGAGGCGGAGGTTGCAGGGGTCTAAGCATGGGTAAAGTCTTCAGACACATGGGGGAATTGGTGGGAACTCGCCTGCCTAGGCTGGCCCTTGCGGAGCAGTGAGCTGAGATATTCTCCAAATGGCGGGATCGCGGCCCACGTTCAGTTGAGCAACTTTGCCGAGCCCATTGATCCTTCATCTCCGACCCGTTGTTAGTACCGCGTGCTCGTAGCATGGTGCGGCATGATGTCAGAAGTAGCCTCGTCGGGGTCTTAATCCGTCTTCTATTGCCATGGATATCAGCGGGTGATAATCTCCGTGTCGCACGGTTCGAAGGATGTATTGCAGGATGGTATACTATTACCGAGTAACGCGCCAAAAACCACCATCATCCGCGGGCGAAATACTGTTTCTCCACGGGAGATTCAACGGCGATCTCGTTCTATCCGAAACGATGTGGTTATCTTGGAATAGTAGCGCTGAAGAAGAGAGATAGAGAGAAGGCGAGGATCACTTCCTGATTTGGAGGAGGCGCCATCACAGACAGCACGGACGCTTGCCATCGATCCCCGGCCTCGGAGGGTCTTCTACCGGTTCCCTGGCCCGGTTGCGGTTCGTCTCGTCTCACTACCTCGTACTAGCGGCGTTCCTGGGCGCGGGGGCAGCCACGGAATGGTTTAGCGGTGGATTCTTGATACGAAATGATACCAAGAAGGAGGCTGAAGTATCCGTGCGCAGTACCGATATCACCATGGGCCGGAATCAAGTTGATAGAAGCTGTCGCAGAGGAAAAGCAAACAGGGGTCCGAGAAGTCCCGACCTGGATATTTGTGGGCTGGCGCGGAGCGCCACCTGCGAATGGTCAAGATCGTACCTGAACGCTAATGCGCCTGAACGGATGCGTCGAATCAGCGGGGTGCCACTGGGCCGCCAAGGAAGAATGCGCGACCCAGCTCAGGTTTGTCTGGAAACCTCGACTGGCCAAGGCGTGAACATGGGGAAGGAACCACCCAGACTGGCGGCTTAGAGGGAGGTGACCCTAGGTAAGCATCTGACCAGTAGCTGCACAAGGATGCGAAACGGCACATGTGAGAGACAGTTATGACGATGATTCCTGTTCTTTCCTACCATCGCGTTTCCTCGCATCGCGCAGTGTGGTTCGTCGCGAGGAGAGGGGTATAACTTCCCGCCCTGAGGGGCACATACTCAGCTTCTGGGCTCCCGGGTATAGTAAGGATCTATTCTCTTTTCAGAAACGCCAAAATAGCAAGTTTTAACGGTGGTAGAGTGTTCATAAATATCTACATTACGGTGGCACTAATGAGGAAAGTGTGGCGGCATCGTGTGCCCGGTTCCGGCGAGTCTGACAGCGGCTCTCACCGAAACCTCGCGACGGGTCACCAAGTCGAAAGTATCCGACCTTGCCATTCCCTCTAGGCTGACACCGCAATATGGACGTCATCGTGGCGCTGGAAACCATCGTCGCTGTTATTGCGGTGCAACCTTCAGAGTTGACGTTCAATAATAGCCCGCGTATGCTAACGGGTGACCACTTTGATTCATTTAGCGCCGTTTAATTTATCCCTGCTGCCACGAGCCCGGGTTCTTGTTTCTGGGTTCTATATCAGACATTTTGTGACATCGTGTCGCGTGAAACGACCACATCAGACTTCTTGCAACTCGGAAGTCGTCAGAACAGTAGAATCCGGGCGTTCCCATCAATGGATCGCTTAGATAGGAACCAGGAACACTCTTCTGTCCACTTGTAGCCCCGGAAAGCACATCTCTTCCACTTAGAAAATCGTATCGCCTTCTCAAGCATAAAACTTCTGGGGGAGTCTCGACTAATACGGCGTGAAAGAGTGCAAGACGCGAATGACCTCCTTCTACTTGCGCCAGTCTTCGAGCCATGGATTGAGGTAGACCCTGATCTCTCTTATTCTTTTCTATTTATTTTATTATTATTTTTCACTAACCATAGTGTTTGCTGCATGCATATACCGGACCGGCATACGAGGACCGGTGAGCCATGGCTTCCTTCACCACGGGTAATAAACTGCATTTGATTGCTCTTCTTCGGTCATCTTGTGGGGAAAAGCGGTAAATACAAAGCACAACAAGCCGCGCCGTTCGGCTTCAGGTTCGAATCGAGAAAGGATATGGATAAAGAAGGTGATGGACTCGTCGCGACTTTCCTCTCTTCGCGCCATGCGCGCCTCTCGATGGGATCTGGACGACAAGAAAAGGTACCCACCGAGATTCGATCCCACACTGTGTAATTGAGACCCGTTGATCTCTGCCCACCACTGCCCAGCGCCCACGCGAGAAGCACGCATCCGCCAAGCGTGATTTATCCAACCTCGTGCATCCCAGGATTCTTTAGTGCGGACAATCCTTTCGCGTGGGTGACGTTTCTCGAACAAGAGCTAGAACTCGACGCGAAAGTTCCAATGACACCGCGACGAGCGACGTCGCTCGGCCTGGGCACGGGCAGCTTCCCCATGTTCAACGTTGTCTTCGGGAAGTGGAGGCCGTGGACCGTCGTATCATCGGGGCGATGCCATCGGCCCCCACATGCGAGTTCATCGCCCGTACTACGTGGGATTAGACTATGCTAAGGCACCTTAAATCTGACTGACCCGCGATGCCGCGACTGGTCTTGCCGGTAGATATCCCCACCTCGAGCCCTTGGCCGTCTGTGGTCGGGTGCGCTATTATCGTCCTGGCAGCGAGTTCAACCGAGGTCGCCATTCGCACAAAGACATGATCCGTCTCCGTGCGTCGTACTCGTATACTTGTGGCCGTATAATGGGCCGTGTTATACCCTACCCACACCCCCCTGGTCATTAAAAGTGGAGCCCTTTCCAAGCGAACTTGACCACTCGAACCCCGGTCACCCGCAATCTCACGAACCGACCTTTTGCTGTCGACCCTTCTCCGTAACTTCCCACGCCCCTATCCCTTTGCTTTTTTTCTTTCTCATCCCGCACCAGTGCAACTGTCCAACGGTTTTCTAGAAGATTGCGACCAACAACCCCCTCGAGGCCGGAGGATTCTCCTGGAGCGTCATTAGGGCCGTTTCTGCAGAGGTACTTTGTGCCCTTATCTTTTCCGGAGCGGAGCTCGTCACTTGGGGTGCACCCTTGCGCGGGCTCTCCACCGTCTTTCCGTCCCCGGTCCCTCCTTGGGGCCGCCCCCCCCCCGAACGAGAATGGCTTCGGGGCAGCTACCATTCTTGGCCATTTCGACCCCTGTCCGCCAACCAAAGTACCCTGCTCCCGCCCTCCTCTCAAATCAGACGTTTCTTCCCCACTTGCGGGCTTCCGCCCACTGCTCCCAGCATCCCATGCTCTTCGAGATACGGAGCCATGCCAAGAAGTACATGGTCTCATTGTGCCCTGAGCAGCGTGACATTCCTTTTCGGTCAGGGTTCGCAATTTCCGTCGCCCCTTCCCCCGCAATGGCAGCCACAGAAGACGCGCCTCCTGTGGAGGGCACTTGCCTTCTTAGTGCAAGAAGCCCCTCATTTGCCCTCCCAACCAAGACGCCAGAGGTACCCATTCTCGGCAGACATGAAGGGGGAAGGAGCGCCCGTCCAAACAGACGTTACACACTTGGGGTGTCTGTATAAAGACACCCGCCATGGGTTTGCTTGGTGGATGCCCTCTCCGAATCAGGACAAGCGAGAGTCTCGACTTCGATCGGGGCGGACCTGGTAAAATCGACAATATCGCGGACACTCTTCCGGCAGGTGCTCCATCAACGCTGAGAACTGGAGGCTTTCGTCCGGGATATTCCCTCCGCCCGTTCTAGCCCGGATTCTGCCTACTTTTCACCCATTCCACAGATCAGTCCTCGACCAACCCCTTCAACCAAACGTGGCGGCCGGAAGTAGATGTTGTTCCGATTCTAACAGTCGTCGGAGAACCCACCTAGACCGCGGTCTGCTCCGAGCACAAATTTCCCGCATCCATTTCTTGACGTGTTCCGGCTGCCTCTGCCTTCTCTTCCTCTTCGGTAGAGCTGCTGCAATCACAGACCGGCCGTGTTCTGCCACCCGCAGTCGCTGTACTGATTACGTGCATGAGAAACTGCAAGCTCTCGCTCTGCTCCAAGTCGGCCACTCCCGCCGCCCACTCACGAAACAGGCTCGCGCTCCGAGGAACCCCGTCAGACCCCGGTCGCAAGTAACCCACTGGATCCGGTCCCTCGAAGACTCTCCAGGGCAAGGCCGCGCCCACTTCCCTGCGGTATCCACCATCAGGAGACTCCTGCCGGGCTGCTCTGCCCTCGACTCCCCCTCTTAACCGCTTTTCTGATTTCCCACCCCCCTCCGGATCCCCACACACCCCTCATCTCTTCGACAGTCCTCGTACTGCGCACTTCTGTCGGGAAGACCCATCCATCCATCCATCGAGAGCACGGGGTATACAAGGATACGTCTCCCTGCAACCTTGAACCCAACGGTTCACCCAGCGTGCTTTCGATCTTGTTCTCGTCCAACCATCCGAGAAGACAGGCACCAGCGGACGTATAGGCGTACACAGCCTCGCGAATCTTGACGTCTTGGTTAATGCCACCTTGAGAAGCACGCTGTCTTATCGGACGTTCCACCGATTCGTGGTGAGGTTTGTCTGTGGACCTGAGAACGGCCGACGACTCCGTGGAATCGGTGTTGGACTGCAACTCAGAACGAGACGCCGAGGATTGATCCTATGACGACGACAGCGGCGACAACGACGGCCTTTCCGCCCATGATGGCAGAGCTCAAGGCTGAGCCCGCGCCTTCGAGCCTATGGCACAACTATGGCAGTCCAGTGCACATGTCCACGGGCCGGTTTAATCCCACGATGGAACCTGGACTACCCAACCCTCCGACGGCACCCCCGCAGCAGCAAGCGCCACGGCCGAGGAACAGCTCGCATTCGCTGGAGCAGCCTCCTTATCCTTACAGCAGGTTTCCCCAGGAGGAGCCCGAACCATACGATCGCCACCAACACCCGGGCCTAGCACCGCACCAGAGCTACCCGAATCTGAAGCGGACGTACTCGCAAACCGAGCAGCAGAGCCCGTACCAAGACATGGTCCAGGATATCCGTGACGACAATTCCAAGCTAAACGTCAACCACGACCACAAGCTCTTGTCGTTCAAGCGGGCCCAGGACAAGACGACCATCCTCGACCAGCATGGGAGGATTCAGCAGCTTGAGCTCTCCGCCCAGCTGCACGGCATGTTTTTCCTCTCGGAAATGCCGTCGAATGCGACGGACGGGTCGATTCTGCAGCCGGAGCTAACCTGTTACCGGCGGAACCTCTTCCAAATCAGCGGCTCCCTCGTCACTCCCCGTGGCCAACTGTCGGTCGTGGCCGAGTCCGGTGAAACGGTGGCTGTGAGCAACATGGAGGTGACCATCTCAGCCATCGAATCAGTTGACGGAAACCCAGTCCGTTTAATAGTAATCCCGTGGAAGACGCCCCCTCCGAACTCACCCGAGATCAGCCAAGGACCGGACCAGGAGCCCCAATCGCTACCCTTGATCCCCTTCCAGGACGACCCCACGGAAAACGAAGGCGAGTATGCGGTGTATCCCATCGGATGGAGGAGATTGCAATTCAGGATGTAAGTCTTTCTAGTGGTTGCCTGTTAGGTCCCCTTTGCTCGAGACGTTGGGCTAAACTTTGGCGAAACAGAGCGACGGCGAACAATGGCAGGAGAAAGGAGCTGCAGCAACATTTCGTACTCCACCTCAAGGTGATGGCAACTCTGGCGAACGGATCGAAGTCCGTACTGACGGAATCGACCACGGCGCCGATTGTGGTGCGGGGGAGGAGTCCGCGAAACTTCCAGGCTCGGAAGGAGATCCCGCTCCTCGGATCGAGTGCCGGGTCTCGTGGGCAAGCCCTGGTAGAGACGGGGCTCGGCATCGTCGCCGGCCCCTTGGCCGTCAAGCCTGGCGAGAAGCCCAGGGGGGTAGACATGCAAGTGCCTCGGACGGCCTTTACGTTCACGCCGCCTAAGGCATCCGGCAGCCAGATGGGAATGAGATCGAAGTAAGTTGAGTTTCCAATGTCATCGTTTGATACCCATAGCAGCTTCGGTGGGAAGATGGATTGCTAGACAATACCATGAGAACTTATGTCGAGTCGAATCCCTCGCCATGGTTCTTCCCCGGGCAATTACTTGCTCTTATCGCCAGCGAGTCGGTTTAGCTAACTGGTGCCGGCAGCTCGTATCCGTCGTGGAACCCACCTAGTCACGTTTCAATGCCGCCCATGCCCGTGTCCTCGCCCAATACTTATTCGTCGAGTACGATGAGCTCGGACCCATACCACAAGGTGCCGATGCCGGGAAGTGCGAACTTCACTGCCGAGCCCCAGGAAATGCCGCTACAAACCTCGATGCCGTCGGTGCAACTCTCGCTCACGGCTAGCGAGCCCCAACCTCCCATCCGGACCCAGTACGCCTACGCCCCGTCACCGACAACGGCGCCGCCCCCGATGCCGGGGCAGCCGGATAGCTCCCTGAGCGTACCCCGATACGTCGACAACAACCCACGCCCATCAAAATCGCCACGGCACGCGAACCACGAGAGCGTCCATAGCGCGGGCTCCATAGCCAACAGCGAGGCGGCCGGGGAGTACCGCTACAGCGCGCCGTATCACGACCCCGCCATGAGCAACACTAGCAACCCTACGTCGGGCGAAGTACCGAGTCCCTATGTACAGGAGACGAACCCGCCGCCACCCAGGGACTACTACCCGCCGTCCGGCACATGGACGAGCACTGCGGGCGGCCCCCACCCGACGGCGGCATATGCCAACGGAGAATCGAGAGCGTACACGTTCCCGGAGCCCTACAAGGGCGGAAACGCGCCACCATCAGCATCCACGCCGGCGCCCCCGCCTCTGCCAAAGATGCACACGGGTAGTGCTGCCCCGACGGCGCCGGTGTACAACAATGGCGTCAATAACTATTCGTGGAGCGCGAATTAGCCGAGCGAGGGAGTAAGGGATGCCAGTTGTTTTGGATGTGGCTTTTCTTTTGGTCTGTGTTGCTTCCGGGAGGTTCTAGAGCGGCTGTGATGAATTTCTTTGCTTTCATATACCTGCACATACTTGGTCGGCTGTTTGCGAGTCTGTACGATTAGGGATGCGTTTTTGCTGCTGGGACGGATGATGCTTTGCTTGTTTGCTTTTAGAGTCGTTTCGATGGCCTTTTTTGCAGTAGGGTGGTATGAAGAACAAGATGGAATGCCTTTTTTTCGCTTTCTCTGGCCTTGGTTTTTCGGTCGCTCATAGTCGTGAAGTGGCGGATCCTGAGGGATGTTGTGGGCTGACGCGTGTTTCACTAACGGCGACCGAGACATGACGACTATTCAGTCGTTGCGGCAGATGACGATTCGGCGGCTGGGAATGCGGCCTCCAGTTGCTCCGCGATTGTGCGCTGCGACGAGCCGTTCAAGGCGGGATAGCAAGAGCGGGAGCTGGCGTTACATTGCATATCTCCGGCCTGGTTTGCTTCGGAGTCGTAGGTGGCGCCTTCAGCTGGTCAGCGTCGACTGCGAAGTCCTTTTCCCCGAGTGCGCCGTCTCATCGCCCGAGTTGCAGCTTTCTGTCGCGTATGGTTGTTCGACGAGTTGACAATGGGGCAGCGTCAGGACAGAGTCCTTGGAGTGCTGAGTGATTCGGGGTCGAGGCTGCAAACCCATGCGCGCGGGACATGACTGATGCATCCATTGTGATTTTGAAGCTGGGGCGGGACAAGGAATGGGACCGCGGCTGCTCAGGGTGTGAGGACTGGCTTCAAATAAGGACCGGCGGATTCCGAGAGGGGGAATGAGGCGACGATCAGACACTTGACGGATATCGACCCAAGAGTGATTCGGGAACGGCGCCGTATGCGAAGGCTACGTCATGTCTTCATCCGGGGTCTCGCCCGGGTCATTTCCGCTCGTCGTGATAAGCGACGGAGGCGATCGGTGACGCGAAGGACCGGACGTATTGGATAGCAGCGGGCGGGCGATCAGTGCCGGGCGGATTCCTCTGTGAGTGAAGGCGATCGACGAAGCGAAAGGGCTTGATCTCTCGAACGGCGGAGGATCCCGAACTCTGCGTCAGATGGGTTTCTTGGTGTCGACATTACTTCAGCGACTCGTTGGCCATTGCTGGTTTGGGGACGGGGTTGAATCGTCGGGCATGGCGCGGTAGCAAGTGTCAAGGGGGTTGAGCCCCGGGCAAAGGTCGTGGAGTAGCGCGGTATGTGTATAGCCGTCACTACCATCTGCGTCCCTGTCACACATACCAGGGCCGTCGCCAGCAAGAAAAGGTGATGGGAAGGAGGAGTCGGGGAGGCCCCGGCGAGGGACCACCGGGAAATATAAAGCCGGGCACACGAGGGTCTTATACAAAGTACCAAAGCGCGAATTCCAAATCTCTCTGTACGACTAGTGTATTACGCCAAGCAGCCAATGGGCACCAGCCGATCCGCCCGGAACGTGCCACGATGTCTGTCCTCCATTCGGGGGATGGTCCCCATGTGCGATTCCGCCCTGGCGGGGCGGCGGGTTGCGACGTCGGCGGGCGATCTGCGAGATTAGCGCCGGAGGGACCCCCTCAGGAGCGGGGCGGCTGAGGGAGCTGAGGGAGCTACGGCGGTACATCGTTACGAGCTCCGCCGTGGCACCGGGCTGCTGGGTATTCCTCCGTTCACGTTGGCGATGGTAGCTTTTGCTTTTTCTGCAATGATCCTACCGTGGGAGTGTTGCCATCACGGGACTACGTCCCGCGGCTGGCCCCGGACGTCTGCGGAAGCCGTGCTTGTGCGCAGCCTTATAGTCCCTTGGGCCGGTGGATATCTATGTAAGGAGATGATCGTGGGGCGAGGGGCGCCGGGATCGATGATCAGTCCCTTTGGTGGGAACTGCCGGCGCGGCGTGTTGGTGGGAGTCACGGGATTGGGGACTTCCCCTGGTCTGGGGCAGCTTAGGGGCCGGTTGGGGCTCCTAGACGGGTGGGTATCGATGGGTTTAGTCGCGGTTGACGCGTTTTGGGGAACGGATGCGACTGGCTGAGGCTGGGTCTCGGGAAAAGGGCCCGAAGTGGGCAAATGGAAGATGAACCCCGGTCGGCCAAGAGACGATGTTCGCCTCGCCGATCAACACGGACCAACGCGGATAGGCAGGCCGTGCGGCTGAGCGAGGTGGCCCCAGAGTCCCCGGGACACCATACCCAAAGGCGCTCGCCCCGCTGTGTTGGAGCTCCATTGACCCGATGCCAGCCCATAGAATCAAGGCACATGATGGAGTATAGATGCCCCTAGCCCTGCGGTTACTCGATATTCAATGTCCCATTACCAAGTACGGATACGCGTACAATATATACCGTGAGTACCTCATAACATACCAAAGCCAAGCATATCAAAACGCCGACACCGAATCCCAGTTGTAGCAACTTCTTTCCTCCACTTCCACTCCTCTCACTACCCCCTTTCCCCCTCTCTTCTCATCTGTACTCCCGACCACACCTACCACGTCGCCGCCTTGTCAAAATCGAACCTCTTCAACTCTTTCCCCCCATCCTCCAGATCCTTCTTCGCCTTCATCCGCATGTAGAAGATCGGACAGTCCTTGCTACTACAGATGACCTCGCAGTGCATGCTCCCCTGACACCTCTGACACTGCGTCCACAGCCTCCCGAACCTCACCTCCAGGTCCGAGACCTTGTCCAGAGTCCGCTTGTACAGCTCCCCCACCCTCGGCGCGCAGTCCCCGCACGTCGCGCCGTTGCTCTCCTCCTTGCCCGTCAGCGGCTTCTTGCAGCCCATGCACGTCGCCGTCTTGCGCGCAAACTTCATCAGCCCGCCAATCGTCGGCGCCGCCACGGAGATGATGCGCGTGTGCGCCCCCGTAAGCAGGGACCTCGCCTTGGACTCCCCCAGTATCGGCTCGAAGATGCGGCCCAGCGGCTTGGCGAGCTGGTTGTCGAGGTAGTACTTCGTGTCGATGGGCACGTTGTGCTCCAGAACGAAGATGGGGTCCTCCGAGTTCTCGAAGTTGCGGGAGCCAGAGGCGCCCTTGACCATCACGTAGGCCACGCGGTCGCCGAGCCCGGGGGCGGAGCCCGGGTCGCGCTCGCGCATGCGCTTGGCGAGCTCGCTGTGGGGCTGCTTGTTGGCGTAGTCGTCTTTTGCGAGGGCCTTTGTGATGACTAGCTTGGACATGTCGACTCTGTTCTGGAGCAGGTCTGCGATGGTGTCCTTGACGTACCTGAGTCCACGTTAGTCACAAAACCATCTAGTAAGGTTGCCGGGAAACTCACTCCTGCGCGCCCTGGACGTCGCGGTCCATCAGGATCATCTGGAGAACCTTTTCAATGACGGTCTGCACGAGCGTGCAGTTGTCCCGCCGCACCGTCTCGATACCCTTGGTGTCCATCTTGTCGTACTTGTCCGGATTCGTCCAGTACAGCCCGGCGTACCGCTTCTTGTTGATGAGCAGGTACGGGAAGTATACCTTCTCAAACTCGAGCTTGATGGGCTTGATGAACTTGGCCGTCACGAGTTTCGCCGCCTCCTCGCCCAGCTTCATCGTCTCGGCCAGCTCCGTCGTCCCGAACTTGACCATGACCGAGTCCGTGTCGCCGTAGATGACCTGCGCGTCGTTGGCGTACCCGTTGGCGATGTTGAACCGCGCCTCCACCTCGTTCTTCGTCTTCTCAATCATCTCTCGCCCGAAGCTCGTCGTGCTCCGCGCAATCTCCAGGCACGGGAGCTTGCCCGTCGTGGCACCCGTGAGCCCGTACACCGAGTTGGCGCTGACCTTTAGCGCGAGCTGCCGGCCGTTGAGCACCGCCTTCTTGAACGGGTCCGTCTCCTGCGCGAGCTCCCGCTTGGCCTTCTTCCGGGCCGCGAGCAGCTCCTCGAGGATCTCCGCCAGCAGCCCCTTGCGCACCTTGGACGTGACGAACATGTCGCCGTTGGGCGTCACGACGTAGTCGTCCTCCTTGAGGCCGAACCTCTCGACGGCCTGCTTGTTGATGAGCGTCGTGTAGCAGAGGTTGTGCGCCTGCATGATACTCGGGTACAGCGACGCGAAATCAAGCGTGGCGATGGGAACGTCGTAGTAGTCCCTCTTGGGCTCGATGACCGTGGCGCCCTCGTACTGCTCGTCGCCGCCCTGCGACGGCTGGTTCGGCACGACCAGCTTCTGATGCAGCGTCTTGCGGAACAGCTGGCTGATGAACCTGATCTGCTGGCCCCTGTTCAGCAAGAGGTTGAAGGGGACACCCGTGACCCTGGCCATCTCCGTGTAGTTCTCGAGGCACGAGAGCTTCTGCATCAGCCGGAGCGGGAGGTAGGCGTCCTTGAGACAGTAGAGCGCCAGGCGGCGCCTCGACTCGGGGGTTCCGTTGAACAGCTCGGTAATCATCGTGTAGTGCACGTCCTCCTTCTGCTCGCCCAGGAAATGGGCGCAGACCGAGTTGAGGGTGTAACTCCTCAGGTGGTGGTCCCTCTGAATGAGCTGCAGGAGGTCGAGCTGCAGCCGGCCGTTCGTGTTTGTTACCTTTGAGTCCCGGTTGCCCATTTGCTTGCTGGAGAAGTTGCTATCCTTGGCCCGTGACGGGATCGAAGGAATCCTGCTCCAGTGGTCGAAGCCGGGCACCTTTAGGTGCTTCCCGCGGTCTAGCAGGTAGGGGAAGTCAAAGTTGGACGTGTTGTAGCCGGTGATGATGTCGGGGTCAACCTCGATCAAGAACTGCTGCCAGGCCTTGAGCATGTCTCCCTCTTTTGCGTAGTCGAGAACCTGTGTCGCCACGATGGAGCTGGTCGTGTCGAGACAGAAAACGTTCCGCACAAACGGCTGCTTCTCTCCGTATCTGGTGACGATGTTGGCGATCTGGATGACGGCGTCGTGGGTCGCCTCGGGGAAGATGCCCTTGCGGCCGGCGCACTCGATATCGAAGGACATGATGCGCAGCGGGGCCATCTTGGACCACTCGCCCTCGGGCTTGTGGGTTATGAGGTCGCGGTAGGAGATCTCGGCCTCGATCTGGCAGTTCGACTGGCGCCTCTCCTGCGGAATCATATGGTACGTCCGCGGCGCGGCTTCGGCCCACGCCATGCCCTGCAGCTAAGGATATCGTCAATACCTGAAAGGCAACATGGAAATCTGAGACGGTAGACTTACATGGCAGTCAATCATGAACCTCGGGACATATTGGATGTTGTCAAACGTCAGGATTCCCCCCTCGCCACTCTGCCACAGACCCTTCCAATTCGCCTCGCCCGACTCGATCGTCGTCCTCACCCTCCCGATGGCCTTTGGATCCGTCACGGTAATCTTCAGGTACGGGCTCTCGACGTTCCCCTGGTACTTGTAGATATTCATCCGCATCACCAGCTCCACCGAGTGGATCGGGGGCGTGTAGCTCTGGACCCTCGTGTTGAGGTAGGCCATGAAGGCGGAGCAGTCGCTCGGCTGGAACGACATGGGCGCGGCGACGTATAGGTAGTGCTTGAAGTCCCTCACGTGCAGCATAACCGAGTGGCCCCCGTCGGTGACGCCGAACAGCCTCACGGTCGGCCGGCCGCCGGGCAGGGTCCCCTCCTCGGCCTCGATGGCCTGGAAGCACAGCGTGTCCTTGTCGGCGCTGAAGTCGACCAGCGGCGGCCGGCGCCACACCTGGTCCTTCTCGGCATTGCTGTCCCTCAGGCCGGAGGCATCCTGGGACAGCTTCTCGAGTACGTCGGACTCGAAGACGCTCTTGGGCTGGCTCGAACTGAGCTTGGCGCGCGGGTCGTTCTGGGAGCCGGGGAAGAGGCGCGGGGCCTGGGAGGGGGGCTCGACCTTGCGCTTCTTGGAGGAGGTGGGCGTCGGGGGGATGTTCTGCCGCGAGTTGGTCGAGTCGCCGAGGACGCGCTTCTGGGGGAGCTTGGTCATGGACGAGATGTCTGCGGACATGGCGTCGGCGGACCCAGGACACCTGGGTCGAGTGGACTTTTTTTCGATGGGTTTCAAAGACTTGGTATGGAGCTTATAGTTGTGGAATTGGATGGTGCTAATTCGACTGGTAAAGGGTTTCCGGATGGGATTCGTGGCATGGGTGGTTTGCCGGCTGCAGAAAGGTGAGGATGCTCGACCTTCTTGACGCGACTTTCACGTCTCGACGTGACGTGAACGCGACCCCACTCGGGTACATTAATGACTACCACGTGACTTGGCGCGTCCACCCTCTGGGGCCACTCGAGTCGAGCCAATGAGGAGCAGGTCCATTCGGCCGTTGTCTCGCATCTTGTTTAAACCGTTAACACTTGGGATAACAGATATCCTGAGCGCGCCACGGGAACAATTGGCCACTGTCCTCAGGAGCTGATAGTGGCGCTCTGCCGCCAGGCATGTTCCTTTGCTCCTTGCCTTCGATGGGCCGCACCATCTTTCAGAGTCCTTGTGATTTTCTTATTGTTCCGTGGCCCGAATGAAAGGTTGTATACTCGACAAGGTATTAGTTGGGTGTGCCTGGGCTACACTAATTACCGGTGCGCTCAGAGCGCGCCGTCCAAGGATGTTTTGATTCGCGGGCGCATACGCTTCTTGGACCCCACAAGCTCCGCCAGGCGCGCAGCACGCACGCGCGCTCATGCTGCCAGGGGCCGTGCCTATCGTCTCGCTATTGAAGCCGCGACATTACTGACAACTTTGTAGCTTAGTGCGGGGCGGCACCGGCTCTGTCTTGCGCGCCGAGCAGAGACTTGACTGCGCCGGCACCCAAGAAACCACTCTAAAAACACCGGAAGGCGCTCCGTTTCAGGGTTTCGCACCACTCCATCCCGAGAAAGTAAGAAAGGTCAGCGAGCGGCGGCATCGGATACTTTGCAGCACCCTTCTCGGAAGATGCGTTGCGTGGCAGCGGAAGCAGTATAAGTCGACGCTGATGACATGGCGAGCCACCTTGGCTTCGCTCCCATCACTTGTCAGATTATGATTGACAGGAAAATGTGATAGGGCTGACACGAAAGCAGCGTTGGAAGCGCGCTGCCGGGTGCTTCTCCGCAGTTGTAATACAGTTCTTACATACTTGGTCACACCACTCAACAGACTTCCAAGTTTCGCGCAAGCGGGTGGCCGGGGTCAATGCGAACGCCGTGCGGGGTCCGTCTACGGCGACGCCAGACGCTATTATGGTCCGTCCGCACAGTCCCGTACTCGGTAATACCAATCCCGCATCAATGTCGTCCCTGGCGTGTACTCGTGCGAGCCTCGTCTCCACCACTCGGGGCCTAAGATTCATGGTAGTCCTCCATCCTTGCAACAGCACCGAGCCCGTTGGCTTTATCCCTTCTCCCGCGGGCAGTTTTGGCGGGTGCAGAAACACAGCCAGTATTCGAATGCCTCGGTGCCCACTTCTTCATGGCCAGGGTGGGTTACATCCATGCACCGGATATCCACGGATATGCAACGACCTGATGCGGAGACGGGAGACGGAATGGGGGACGGGATGGGGGACGTCCTTCAATGGCGCCTCGACCGCTTCGCGAACAATGCGGCGCCGAGATTCCAGTAGCATTCTCAGGTGCTATTTCGCTCTTTACTGCGCTGGTAACTCCAGGGCATGGGATTGACATGGACTATTCAAGTGCCCGTAGGCATAACCGCCGTTCCGGCGACTAACACCGACGCTGCAGTAGCCCGACAACATCCCCATCTGCCAAGCTTTACCTTCCAATCCAGGACTTTCCCCCACCGGCGATCCGGAGCACAGACGCAAATCTAACCCACACTCTTCCAGGGACCCCTGCAGCATCCGACCGCGCGGCACGGCCGACGACCGAGAGCAGGCCCAGCCGTCCAGCGGAGATAGTCCCGACCAAGCGGACGTTACACGACCAATGGACTGAGGCCCCCCCGGCGCCGCTTTGACGTCGGGGCGGGCGCTGCTCGCTCGGTCCTCTTCCCCGGGTTTCCCTCGGGGTCCCATGCAGGCAGCTTGTCGTCCGCGGGTCGGACAACGGCTGTTTCGTTTCGAGCGCAAGACTGCCTCATGGGGAGTGACACATCCCAATGCCCCTTGGACCGATTTCTGCGGGAGAGGGTTACAGTCGCTGTCATGCCGCCACATGATTATCGTAGAGCCCGATCCGGAAGCGGGCCCGAGAGGCTCGTCTGAGCAAGATACGACGTAAACACCTCTCCAAGTCTTCACGGGATGAAGAAAGCCACACGAGTGAACGCACGGTCCCCGTCGAGTGGCGGACACGCACTCGTTCACGTCACTTCACCTGCCTCCCCGGGCGTTGACGCCGACCCGTGCAGCGGCTCCTCGAGACCAGACCCTCCACTTCCCGCCGTTCCTCCGTCTGCCATCACCCCAATTCCACGCCACCCGATGCTCCCGTGTCAACGGGGATAATCATCCCCCGCACGGCACCAGCCCGTCCCCGACACGGCACGGCTCGCCTTACTACCCTGCGCGCCACCCAATCTTCCCAGCCGCCCTGTAAATGAACTACCAGCTTCGCACGCCGGATCCCATCGGCACTGACCCCCTCCAGCCGCTCACGCATCTCGCCAGCCGAGGAATCCTCGAGCCGCTTCGCCCTCCCCCGGCTTAAGCAGAGACGACCTGTGCGCCTAGACATGACTTATTTATCCAGGGCCTCCCCAGGCCTTGGCCCTTTGTGATGCCTCCCTCCGTGGACCGTAATACTCGCGATAGCGTCCTGCACCGGCTGCGCCCGAGATCGAGCAGGCACCGTTTTGAGCTGAGCGCGCCTTTTGGACTTACACACTTATACCCTACGCCGAAGTGCTTCGGCCAGCCGCTGAGATGGCCCAGACGGACCGGGAGCGCCAGGATGCGCTCGTCGTAACGACCGTTGCGTTGACGGCGCTGTCGTTCATCGTCGTCGTCACGCGGTCTGTTGTGAGGATCGCCTTGATTAGGAAGGGCGGTTGGGATGACTACCTTATGATCGTGGCCATGGTGAGTCTGCATACATGTCTCCAGGAGGGTATTGACAAGGGAAGACGAAGATGGGAGGGGAAAGAAAGGCTTTGTGAGGCGCTTATATGCTGACTGCGGGCACTTAGATCTTCAGTATCGGATACTGCGCGGAGGTCATGGTGTTGAGGGAGAACAAGGTCGGGTTCAGCTCGGAGCTCCTATCGCTGGACAACATGGTGAACTTCCTCAAGGTATGCGCCTCTCCCATCTGGCCCCCTGGACAGATTTCTAACAAGACCGGCTTCATCAGGTCACCCTCGCCATCCAGCTCACGTACTTTGCCCTCGTCTGCGCCATAAAAGTCTCCATCCTCTCCATGTACCTCCGCTTCAGCAAGTCCCTCCCTCTCCTTTCCCCCCACCCCTTCAACCCTCCCCAAACAACACTAACCTCCCCCCAGTCGCCAACTCCACAACCCGCGCCATATGCAAAGCCACAATGGTCCTTCATGTCGTCTTCTTCGTCGTCTGCTTCATCGTAACCCTCTGCCAGTGCCGGCCCCTCCACAAGTTCTGGGCCGTCCCGCCCCCGAGCGTCGACGGGTACTGCATCAACACGACGGCCTTCTTCTACTTCACCTCGGGATTCAACATCCTCACCGACATCTTCATCCTGTGCCTCCCCGTGTCGACGCTGCTGAGGGTGAACCGGCCCAAGAAGGAGAGGCTGGCGCTGCTGTTCATCTTTTTGTTTGGGACTTTTGCGACGGTCATGGCCATTACGAGGTTGCATAGCATTTATACCTACACGCTTGCGACGGACCCGTTCCAGCAAGGCATCCTCGTACGTCCCCTCCCCTCCCCCGACATCCCGCGCGCATACTGACAGAGAGGAAAGGTCAACCTCTGGTCGATAATAGAAGTCAACAGCGCCATCGTGACGGCGTGCGCGCCCGCCCTCAAGCCCCTCTTCACCCCGCGCCTCCTCCGCGCCGCGCGGGGGGGCAGCATCACGAGGATCCCGGACAGCGAGTCGAGCGGGAACGGGTCCTGGTTAGGCGGGTATATACGGAGCAAGCGGTCGGTAGAGCAGAGCTGGTCGAGGGGGACGGTTTCGCTGGACGCCCTGTATCCTGGGAACACGAGGACGGAGGTCAGGGTGGGGTCGGGGAGTGATGGGAACGAGGAGGGTGGGGGGTTTTACCGTTAAGGGGACGTTGGGAATTATGGACTCTGGACGGATGTAAAAATGGGATTGGTTGTGGTCCTGGGAAAAGGGACGGGACAGGATAGTTATGGGATGGGAGTTGGACGGGGTGCGTGGTGTTTTCTTTTGGTATATTTCAAGGCGGCAGCCCAGTTTTAGTTATTTCAATAATGAAATATACGATGATTCATTTTCTTGAGCCTGTTTTGTGGAACGACACCAAGCGAACGCGCCTCCCTCGACTGTAAATACGGGATATCTCCCCGGCCCCCACACTGACCCTTCCCCGGAGTGGGGCCGACCCGGCTCCGCACCGCCGAAGCTCGCCCCCACCGTTACCTCGTCCAGCAGCAATCATGCCCCTAACATGCAAGAACACCTCGCAAGCACGCCGTCACTTCCCCGCCTCAGTCCCCAAAATCAGGTTCGCAATCTCGGCAAAGTCGTCCCCGAACTGCAGCCGGCTAACCCACCGCCAAGGCACCGCCTCCGCGCCGTCCCGCGCCCCGAGCAGCCCCGCCGCAATGGCGGCGTTCGTGTCGGTGTCCCCGCCGATGCGGACAACGTCCACGACGATCTCTTCAAGCGACCGGGGGTCGAGGACGGCGGCGACGGCGATGGCGAGGGACTCGAGGACGAAGCCCGAGGCCTCGCTGGGCAGCTCGGCGGGCCCGTTGGCGGCCATGTCGGCGATGGAGAGCTTCTTGCCCAGCTCGATGGCGTTGGCGACGCACGGCGACGCCTCGAGGCTCTCTGCTGTCTCGAGCCCCGCCTCCACGGCCGCGGCGGGCTTCTGCCCTGCGACCAATGCGCTTGCTATGACGTTATACGCAGCGCAACTGACCCTGCACCGCTCATCCGCGTGCGTAATCGCCGAGATGGCCATCGACTCCTTTACCAACCTCTCGCGGTCCGCCTCGAATAGACCAGTTGGTATACACCTCATGAGCGACCCATTCCCCGCCTGCCTCCCCGCCTGCCTCTCCGCCTCCGTCCCGCCCACCGCGTACTCCCCCGTCTCCTCGAACCTCTCCAGCCCCGCCAGCGTCGTCTTCCCCACATGCGCCGGCATCCTCCCCGGGCGGCGCTCAGGCCAGTCCCCCCTCAGCCACATGAGCATATTCCGCGCCGCCAGCGCCGCGACGTCGGGCGTGCCCCCCTCGGCGACGATGCGCGCCCGGTCGAGGTACGCCAGCAGCACCGCGCGCGTGAGGTCCGTGTCGTGGGTCGCCTGGCCCGGCAGCAGGCCAAAGGGCCCGCCGCCGACGATGTCGCGGAGGCCCGAGGGGTAGCGGGCGCGGATGGCGGACGAGGACTGGGACTCGAGGGTCGAGCCTAGGGCGTCGGCGGAGTGGGAGGCTAGGAGGGCGCCGGTGATTCTGGAGGTGCGGTCGGTCGACGACATCCCATTGGTGTTTCCCCTTTGCTCTAATTGTTTATTTTGTCTCTGGATTGTTCTATTGCGGGAGTGGGGGTAATGATGGTGGTGGTGGTTTGTTGTGCCACGATGGTGAGGGGAATGGGAGATGGGGGATGTAGATATAGCGCTGCTTGAACGTGGGGTGAGGGCAACGCGATTCCGATGACCGGGGCCGTCAAGGGCGGTTGACGGCCCTCCAATTGGAAGATCCGGGGAGGGGGGCTCTTGGTGGAGGTTGCCACAGTCAGCGGAAAACAGGTGATATAAGCTCCGAGGGATGTAAGTGAAGCTCCACGAGGGAAAAGTCAAATGTGCACCACATGCTACCCCACAATCGCCGCCAATCACCCCCGCCCTCCAGATCCCGCGTCCGGCCCTTCAACCCCAGAGCCGAGGACACACCAACAGGTGCCACTGGAGCTACAACAGCCGGCCCGAGGCCTCCGGTCTCGACCACCTCCTACCCCGCGTCTGCAGAACCCTCGGGCCCAGGCGTGCTTCCCCGACCCCCCCGATCCGCACGCTCGGGAACGTCACCGAGTCGTCGGGTCTCTTCCTGAGCATCGGAGCACATCCCCGCCTGCCCAAGGGAGGCCGTCGCATGAAGTCTCCCTCGCCCCGGCTCAAAATGCTAAACACAACGACTATGACGCGCCGGAGCGCCTCGCAAGCCATCGAGCTGTAACCGACCCCCCGCGCCGTCTCTGGCAGAGAAAAGCCCCGCGACGGACCCCGGCTCGCCGGTCCTGCCGTCTCTTGGTATGTGAGGCAAGGCAAAAGAGAGCCCGTGGGCCCGCGAGCCCGCGTAGACTCGGAGACGACTAGGCAACTTCTCCCATCCCATGCGCCGCACCCGCAACTTTGAAACCGTCCCGCGAGCCAGTTCCTAAGCGTCTTGCTACGGGCATTAAAGGGTGCGGCTCATCCCAAGGGCGAGACTGTAGGACGCTGGGAGTTTACAACGCTCGCTTACTTCAAGTACCGTCTCCAGGGCTCGCCGAGGGCATCGCATACTGTGTGTGGAAGTAAATCGAGTGTCCGGAGACGTCGAACCGCCCTTGAAATGGCGAGGGCGGCGAGCGGGAGCTGAGATGATGGCTAGGAGTTGTGGTTTGAGAACTGCCTCATTGTAATCCTTTTGAGAAGTAGCGGCCAATACCGTTCATTTTGATACGCAGAGACAAGGGATGGTATAACTTAGGGCCCAGCCGTAAATTCGTACATGACCCGTCCCAGATGAAGAGCATACCCGAGGATATAAAAACCTCCGCACCCTTCTCGTCGGACATGCTCTCCACAGCCCATCGCGGCACTATCCTCCGCCGATGTCCCCAGCTCCCTCCTACTCATCCTTCGTCCGGCTCGCAATCGCAAACGTGTCGAGGATATCGCGCCCCATCACGTAAATCATATAAGTAGGCAGCACAAGCCACGCGCCACTAACAAGGTCAGCGTCCATCCACTTCACACGCTGGTCAGGGGGGGGGACATACTTGGGGATGATCCAGAGGAAGAAGAGCCTCAGGGGGGGGTTGTGCCCGATGTTGTCGAAGCCCGAGAAGTACTCGTGCAACCCTGCGACGGTCAGCAAAACCACATAGCACACATCTTGCGACCCAAGAACCAGAACTCACAGTAAAGCACCGTCTTGCTCAGCGTCATGACCGCAGCCCCCCACCCCAAAAGCAGCGCCAGTCCCCCCCTCCTCCCCCCAATCTCCCCCTTCTCCCCCTTCCCACCCCACCACATCGAAAGATACGACACGTACATCACACACTCCACAAGATTCATCGACCCCTGAGCAGCCGTGAACCCGCTCCCCGCATTCCACGCCTTCCACCCGTACACGTGATCCACGGTCCCGTAAAGCGCGTATGGCACCCAGAGCGGCTCGTGGAGGAACCCCCCCTCCATCGTGTGCGGCCGGAGGAGGATGTAGGCCGTGTCCCAGGACACGAGGACGAGGGAGACGACGAGCCAGGCGAGGGTCAGCGTCGTGGGTGTGTGGGTCCAGGGGCGGGGCCCTTGTCTAGCCGAGGAGCGCGTTGTGACCATTCTGGCGCGTTCTAGGGGGCGTTACCACGTCAATCCCGTCTTGTCTGAGAAGATTTGGAGGAGAGAAGAATACGGGCGGAGGTAGTGATGGGGAAAAAGAAGAGGGGGTTCCACAAGTCGTGCCGCGTGCTCGTCGGGGTTCCGCGGCGTTGTTTATCCCGAGTCACTAACATGCGAAACAGCCGGTGGCGGGGGTGGGGAAGTACCCTGGTTTTGTGGGGCCGGACCTTCTGACGCCAGCGTCATGGCGACGGAGGTCGGCGCTGCATGCGGATTGGCCGGGAGATGTGGTGGGGGAGGGAACCGGGTGATGGGGGACGTGAATGGGCTAATTGATGTCCCCGGGCCGATCCACGGCGGCCAAATTCCGTGAGGGGGAACTGTTCAATTGGGGCTCTGATCTCCGGCTGCTATTCCAATGTGTCATTCTCACGAACCCTGCGGTCCATATTATTGATTCGTTCTATGTAAGCCATACCATTCCCGACCTGTAACCCGAAGAGAGTATCTGTAAAGCAAAGCGACCGCCATCCACGACCATTAATCCACGGCGTAAATATCCTCAACGTAGCACCCGCTCAACACTTAATCCGGTCGCTGGCTTACCCATCTCGAAACCTCGCCGTCTAACGCCCAAAGACTGCCGCCCGCTCCCTCTCCACCAACTCCGCATAATCAACCGCATACCCCGGCACCTCCTCCGCCCACGCCCCCACCTCCGGGTTCGACAACACCGCACTCCGCGGCCTCCTCTGCCTCCTCTCAGGTAGGGGTTTCACGGCGGTAAAATTCGCGTGCCCCGTCTCCAGCATCGAGACGACCTCCCGCACGCGCGGTTTCCCCGCAGGGAACTTGATCGCGGGCCGACTCCGCGTGGGGCTCGACTGCGGGGTCGACAGGTCGGTAGATGAGACCGTAGTCGCCGAGTCGCGGAGGGAGGGGGAGGGGTCTGTGGACGTGGATGTGTACTGCGTGCTGGGGGCCGTCTCGTATTCATGGCTTGAGTGGGATGTAGCGGATGGTGTGGGTAGCGGATGTAGTTGGACGCGTGGAGTGCGTTCAGGCGGGGGGATGAACATGCTCAGCGGCCGGCGGACGCTCGGGCCCCGGAGGCTCTTCGAGATGCTCCTCGCCGTGTGGGAGATCGATCGTGTGCGCCGGGGCGCCATCGGATCGCCCTCCCCGGGCTTAGGCCGTCCAGCAGCCGCAGGCTTAGGCTCCTGGAAAACATCGCCATCTCGACCCGCCTCCGCAGCCTCCCACGGCGGCACTGTCTTCGTCGAAACCGCAACGTGATACTCCACCCCCTCCGTATCAAACACCTCCTTCGGCACCTCCGTAACCTGCCTCAGCGTCTGGCACACAGCGTAGACAACCAACCAACACGCCATCCTCCCCGCACGCAGCAGCGCCTTCTTGCCTGCCGCCGCCACCGTCTCGTCCTCCTCGAACAGCCTGTACGCCCGCACGAGGTCGTTCCGCACGACGTGCGAGTTTTTCGTGTTGTACGCCCTCACGAGCGTCGCGTGCACTAGGAGGCGGTCGTCGTCGGACTTGAGCTTATCGTTTCGGTTCACGAGACGCTTCCAGAGGGAGCGCCGGGGGACCGACGAGGGGAGGAGGGGCAGGGGGTTCTGCTGGGTTTTGTGGCCGCGCTGGAAGTCGTATGCCGTGATAACGCGGATGGCGTCTGCCTCGGCGCGGTTCGGGGTGGCGTCCTTGTGGGTGCTGCGCTCGTCGACGAGGAGTTCTCGGAGGCACTCAAAGTCGTTTCTCATTATGTCGTAGACGCCCTTGTCGAAAGCGCCACCCCGGGAAGAAGACGGCGGCGGGTACCGGCCGAACTTCTTAGAGTAGAAGTCGAGTAAAAAGTCCCTGAATTTGTCCACATGCGTCCGGCCTAGACCGAAGGATAGGACGAGGTCGTCCCTCGCAAAGTCTCGCAGCTGAGTCGCGGTGCGGGCCAGCCTAGAGTCTTGGTCTGTCCTGGATCTCGACAGGAGATCCTTGGACGCCGCGCTGATCAGGTGGTACCCCGGAGTCCCTTCGAGTTGCGAAAACATGCCGACGCAATGGGTAAAGGCGTCAATGTACATCCCCCTCAACCGGAACGATTCCGCAAGGTGCAATACGGAGATGGCCGTGTAGGGGTTATTCCTCATGTCCATGTATCCCTGTTCCTCCATGAAGTCGATGATGTCCACCACGTTGTCGGCGTCACTACGCCGTAGTTCCCGCATGCTGCCGAACAGCTCGACTAGCGTCTCGCCGAGATACACGCCGACGAGCGGGCGGCGGTAGACCCACGCTAGGAAGTTGCGCGTTGCCAGGTGGTACGCGAATGATTGCCCCTTTGTGAACCCCGACGGCGGCGGAATATAAAGCTCGAGGCTCTCGGGAGTCTGTGACGTCGCGAAGCCGCGGCGCCCCCACGGGGGCCGAAACCGGTCGGCCTCCGGAGCGAGAAACGTCTCAATCAGCGGAAAGCAATCCGCCTGTAGGAGAGCCGGGAAGGGGATTCTGAAGGAGGGCCCCCGCTGGGACTGGCCCTGCGCATAGAGGTAGACGAGGCAATCCCCGCTATCCCACCAAAGGTCGGGGTCCTGTAGTTCCCCGCGTTAGGTCCAATTTCAGCCAAGGGTGGAAGGGACAGAGCGATGACATACCCTCCGTAAGCTATTCCAGTTAGAGGAGGTCCGCGCCTTCCCGTCAAACTTCTTGATCCGCAAGCTGCCCGGCCGGAAAGAGTCGAGGGACGCCCGAGCCTTCGCGCCGGCGTCCGGCTGCGATGGATTCATACTCGGGCAGGTCCGGGCCGACCGCAGGCGTCTCGCGTCGCCATCACCGTGCCCGTGAATACCTGTCTGATCCCTTGTCTGAGTAGGGGTTGCCGCAGCACGGGTGGTCGCAGCACGAGTGGTCGCAGCACGAGTGGTCGGGGGCTGCAAGCTGCGAGGGTACTCCGGGTTGAAAGCTGGAAAGTTCCGTCCCATGGCGGGGTACGAGAGATCGGATCTCGCTGCCTCTTGTCTTTTTTAATGATTCGCTTATCTGCTTCCCGTTTCCGGAAGCCAGGGATCGAGTCGACGTCCGAAGCTGGTAATTCCTAGTGCAACCGTCCCCGCATGCCCAGATCGGTAGCTCGCATGCAAGATGCACCCGGTCGCTGCTCGAATCCGGACTTAAGAGCTTGCGGGGGAAAATTGGGTCCGAGACGTTTCGAATAGCTGCAGGGGGGTTACTGACGCCACTCTGGGTGCTTCGAGGAGGATAAATGATGCGAGGGAGCTCCAGAACCGAAAGAGAACGGAAGAGGGGCCGTTATAGCTTCACGAGTGTTGATAAGTCTCACCCGCCTGGATTGATAAGAACCCTCTCCGGGTCCGGGCGAGGCGTGTTTTAAACACTCCGCGCAGGATCGGCCAATGTCTTTGAGTTCGGTGGCCAAAGACTCCCAACCCTGGCGCCTGTTCCCGCCCGCATGTGGCTCTGAGAGAGAGAGGGTTCAGCTCGGAGTGAGACAATTCGCCGGCCGTGCGGGTGGCGTTATAGCTCGTATCGAGTGCCTGGGCAACCTACCACTCATGCCGTGTCTTCTATCTTCGGGGTTGGTCTCAAATATCGGACGTCTTGGGTTGGAGAAACCTCGGTTGGCCAAACGACGAAACTGGTGTTTTCCTTGGTGACGAGGGCCATCCTTTCCCAAGACCCTGGCTCGTCCCGTGGCAAATCTCCGTTTGCGCGCAGTTAGCTCGACGGGGAAAACACGCGATGAGCGCCACTATAAAAACTATGAATGGCTGCATGTCGCTGGAGCAGTATTACGTTGTACGTCGCCAAGCGAGCTGGGGAAGATGCCCGGTGCTCCGCAGCCCCTCAACGTTGACGCCATCGTCCTGTCTTCGGGGTGGAACCGGATAGTGAATGCGCTGGCTCCGATATCTGCGCACCCCGAGGCTTTCCACCTCTCGCCGAAGGGTCCAATGTCGAGACAGCAGGGACAAACTTTAGCTGAGACCCGCTGGTAAACGAGTTCTGGGGTCCCGGCATGTGCAACTCTTGGTCACGTTCGGACTCGTTTCCTTTCTTGCCAAGAACACAATCGATACTTCCGCATTGGCAGGGAATTAAGGTCTCAATGGCTCGTAAATGACGAGACCCTGTTTGACGATGCGCTGGGCTGGACATGTGAAGCAAACTGGATCCAGGGCAACCTGAATAATACTGGGGGGTTGGGAAGTGGGGCAATCCTATCCTGTGTCAATCTGCAGCGCTCAGCTGGCGGTGGCTTCCACAACTGCGACCAGCTGCTCCGGCAATCTAGTCCCCCGCCCATGGGCAGCACCAAATCATCGACATCCAGCATTCAAACCGGAGCACCAAACGCAGCTCAACACCTCTACAAGCAAGACCGCGCTCCCACGAGCCCCCGGACCCGGGGCGCCGAGAACCCCCGCCAACAACCCCACGCCAAAATGGCCGCTGTCGCCCCCTACAACTACATCCAGTGCCCCTGCTCCGACCCGTCCACCGCGGAGCGCCCGAAAGACGCGAAGCCCGCGCGCGGGGACGACGCCGAGTACGACGATGACGAACGGACCTTCGACCCGCGGGCGCCGCGGGCAAACTACAGCCTGTACCCGCTCGAGCACTTGATGTACTGCGAGGACTGTCAGCAGATCCGGTGCCAGCGGTGCGTCAACGAGGAGATCGTGACGTATTTTTGCCCGAGCTGTCTGTTTGAGGTGCCAAGCAGCAACATTAAGAGCGAGGGCAACAGGTGAGAAACTTGGAACCCTGGCAGCTATGATACAAGGTGCTGACACTCTTAGGTGTACCCGGAGCTGCTTCCAGTGCCCCGTCTGCATCGGCGCCCCCCTGGTGGTAACCAGCGTCGAACGCCCCTCCGACCCAGCCCTCCTCTCCCCCGACTCCACTAGCGCGCTCCCCTCCTCGCAGTACGTCCTTACCTGCACCTACTGCCAATGGACCACCTCCGAAATCTCCATCCACTTCGAAAAGTCAAGCGGCATCCACCCGCAGCTCGCCAAGCTCCGCAACGGCGGCGCCCACAAGCCGTCCCCCCGCGAGCACCGCGAGCGCCGCAAGGAGAACCCGCAGGAACCCCCCCTCCCGGACGCGGAGCTGGACGCCGACCTGCAGTTCGCGAACCTTAAGTCGTTCTACCAGGGCCAGCTCGCCGACGCCAGCGCCTCGGCGTCGGGCATGACGGCACTGGGCGACCTCGGGTTCTCGTCGCCTGGGTCGCTGTCCCGCATTATGAACCTGTACACGGAAGGTGTACTGGGAGGTAAGCGGAGCCGGGTGCGGGCCTCGACGATGCGGGAGGCGCGGGGCACGGACGACGGGTTGAAGGTTGCGAGGCTGGATGAGTCGAAGGAGTTGGAAAAGCTGCTGGGGGGGACGTGGCACGATACTGTTTCCGACGAGCAGCGCGAGGCGCAGGGGTCGGGGGCGCACTTTATGGACGAGCTGCGGCCCGTCCCGACGCTTCTGCGGACGAAGCGCTCGAAGCGGTGTCCCGTCTGCAGACACATCATCGCGAAGCCGGACGCAAAGGTCACCAGCACGCGGTACCGCATCCGCCTCGTGGCATCGCACTACGTTCCCACCATCACCATCCGGCCGCTCCCGATACCGCCCCCGGGGGGCACGACCTCGAAGCCGCTCCCCCCAATCCCCAACGCGCCGCCACAACCCCTCCAGCCGGGGCAGCCAGCCCAGTTCACACTCACGTTCAAGAACCCCATCTTCGAGGAGGTCAAGGTGACGCTGGGGACGCCTGCGGTGACGCCGGGCCGCTTCCCGAGCAAGGTGACGGTGCTCTGCCCGCAGTTCACCATCGGCGCCAACACGGACATGTGGGAGGACCCGCTGAAGGACGACTTCAAGGACACGAAGCGGCCGGACGACGGGCAGGCCGCGGCGGGCAAGGTGTGGGAGCGGGGCCGGAACTGGGTGAGCATCGTCGTCGAGGCCATCCCCGCTTCGCTGAGGCTGGACGGGCTGCGGTGGGCAAAGGGGCAGGGCGAGGACGTGGATGACGGGCCGCTGAGGGCGGACGAGGATGTCCTGGAGGTTCCCGTTTTCGTGAGGATGGAGTGGGAGACGGAGGGGCACGAGGTCGGGGCTACGGGGAAGGATAAGAACGGCAAGGAGAAGAGGGAGCTGGCGTACTGGTGCGTGCTGGGACTTGGGAGGATCGACCAGGAGGAATAACGCAGGAGGAATAGCTCCACGTTTTATTGCAAGACCGGATGTACACACATAGTTACGATACCCTTTTTGAGATGGACGAAAATAGAGGCATTGTTTGCGACTTTGGAACCACGTTCTACATGTTGACATCCATGACTGAAAATCATTCGCGGATGCCTGTATTTGAAAGTCAAGCTACCTTCCATACGCCATGTCCCGTTACTTTTTTGTGTTTCCCAACCAGGATGCCAATCATGCTCATTAACCCCCCAATCCTCCTCAACACACCTTTCCCATCAGAGGCCGGAACCAGCTTAGAAGTCGGCGGGGCCGGTCTGGGGGAACTCGAAGGTGACGCCGCGGCCGGTGAGCTTGCGGTAGACCTCGGAGTAGGTGTCGAGGCGGTAGTCGACGCCGCCACGCTCCTTCTCGTCGAGGATGACCTTGAGGAGCTTGGCGCCGTCCTCCTTGGTGCGGAGGCGCTTGCCGACGATCTCGACGGGGTAGACGAGGTCGGTGAGGATGGCGTCGTGGACGGCAGTGAGGGTCCGCGAGCGGGGGCGCTTCTGCTTGAGGGTGTTGCGGGCGCGGGCGGAGCGCTTGGGGCGCGGGAGGATGCGGCGCGAGGCGAGGAAGATGACGTGGCGGTCAGAGAACTTCTTCTCGAGCTCGCGGGTCAGGCTGCCGGCGTTGTTAGTATCCAGTTCGTGATGGATGGCCGTCAATCGACGTGGGACCTAGACATACCGCTGCTGGACCCTGTGGAAGCCCTGGAGGGCCGGAACGGGGACAAAGACGACGATCGCCTTCCTGCCGTGGCCAACCTCGATCTATCAAGATCAAAAGTCAGCATGCGAGCTCCAGGACTAGCCTTGGACCGCTTCCCGTCCGATTCCACTCTCAATCATTGTATGGTATTTTTTCTTTCGCAGAACACCTCCTGCCGAGCCACGTCCGACTGATGCCATCTTTCCTCGCGGGCCAATTGTGATGTTTCGCACAAGGGTGACCCAATCGCACTGAAATATGTCTTCGAATCGACGTTTGACTCGGCGCGGAACTGAGCGCTTCGGAGGACGGGAATCGGTCTCATAGACGGCTGTATATAACTGAAAATCATTCATGAGTGCATTCTCACCTCTCGCGCGGAGACGAACTGAAGGGGCCGCAGGGCGACCTTCAGGTCGGCGGTGTTGGTCTCGAGGTCATAGAGCGCCTGGGCGATGCTCTGCTCGAGCTCCGAGGGGTTCTGCCTCGAGGAGCTGTTGGGCTCGATCTTGTTCAACGCGGGGTTGCTCATTTTTGCTGTGGGTTTGGTGGTTGAGGATGGGGGTTAGTTGAGATCGAAAGTTTCCTGCCGACGTGGGATTATCTTTTTGGGAGGGGCGGAAATTTTGGGAATTAGTGGTTGCGGAAACCCTGAGCACGTGACTGCGATGCTGTGGTCTGTGTCTGGGCAGAGAGAAAAAAAGTTGTGGGGTTTCATCTTGAGGGGAGACCCATAATAACGTGGAGGTTCTCCTTCCAGCTGCAGGTCGAAGAAGGGTCGGAAATCGATGTATGGACGTCCTTGAGAGCCACACGATATCTTGATCCACATAATTTTGACTTCGATCATGAACATTTACATTGCTCATCTCGTCATTTTTAAGACACGGACTATCTCGTATGCCTATCCTATGCTGTTGTAGATTGCACGCAGCTTATACCGGGCACTCGTCTCCCATGTTCACTCTGTCAAGACGCATCCAAGAGCCCCATCTCATCTAAACTCTTGCAAGGGCGCATGAGTCTCTCCACAGCCCCGAAAACCATGATTTAAATCCGCAGCACAGCTAGCGCTCTCTCCGACATCCAAATCGCCGCCCCCTTTACACCCATCCACGCAGTAACCGATGGCCACAAAAGACGGACTCGCGTCTCCCGCCCGCCAGGAAGATCCACACACAAAGAGGATATCCGGGACCATGCTGTCGACTATGGAAGTCTGTGCGAGACCCTCATGATTCACAAGCTTCCCTGCTGAAAGCCGGAGGTCGAATACCAGCCGGGCATCTTGGCGCCTCGAGGCGTTAGCATGGCGTCTTGCCCGGGTCTGAGACTGTACGTTCCAGTCACGGAGCTCCCGGGGTACCTACCGCTTTCGAGGACCTGATGCCCACATATCATTGCCCTTTCTTGACATAGTAGGCCCCTCGTCGTCGAGATCGGACTGGCCATGGCAACAAGGGCGCAGTATGTAAGGAGATCCAAAACCTGCCTCATAGGCCAAGGTGGAACTTGATGAGATTCCCCCATCCCAGCCAACAACAGGCTCCGGTGACCTGTAGCAAAGGAACGGGAAGCAGCGCGGAGGGGCGAGAGGCGAGCGCATCATACATTTAAGCACCCAAGCCGGCATAGCGTGCGGTCGACGAAGACGGCATTCCGGACATCAGCATGTCATATCGCAAGTTTCTGCATTATATAGTTGTCAATATGGTCCGGGTTCAATATCCGGGGCGGCTCAGTGAGTCGAAGAACATGGACGCCAAGAAAGTGCCGCTGAGCTCGCCGGATCCGGGATGACGATCCCAACCGCATTCTCGTACATCAACACGCATTGGCAAGCGTCCAACAAGGGAGGTTTGGGATACAAAAAGTCGAA
Organism: Scopulariopsis brevicaulis; assembly: GCA_017657125.1. Classification (NCBI taxonomy): domain Eukaryota; kingdom Fungi; phylum Ascomycota; class Sordariomycetes; order Microascales; family Microascaceae; genus Scopulariopsis; species Scopulariopsis brevicaulis. The sequence continues at coordinate 48,249 of JAGFNX010000177.1, forward strand.
CAGTAAGAGCCCGACCAACACATCCGCCCCTAACGAGAGGCATGGATCTGTCGTCAAGCCGTCGCCCGGACGGAAGAGCCTCGACGCACCTCAGCGTTGCATTTAGCCAGGAACGGCACCCGCGTTACTAAATCGGGCATACCGAGCCTGTCCCCATTCCACGAAATCGGAAATCAAAATGTGTAAGTGTTCGGAGTCTTCACGAGGCAAGATAGCATTGTATTATCATTACCCGAAAAAAAATCCATCTCTACCGCCGGTCGGCCGTGCCCAGTGTAAACGCCGTTTCCCAAGCCTGTATCGCATGCCAAATCCCCAAAAACTCCAGCGCTCAAAGATGAAAAAGAATCCGCAGGAAATCCGCGGGCGAACTCTGCCCATACCTGTAACACTTCCCGCACCTCAGTGGGTTAAGGAAACGATCACAAGACTTATCCACAATTCCACCCATCCAGGGAACAATGCGGATGATTGAATCGATCCCCAGCTGAAACACTCGCGAGATCCTCCCACGGCAGCATCACAGCGTACACATGATCGTCCCAAGAAACAACAACCCCAACCCCGCAGCCGCAACATGCAAGCTCGAGCTCCCAAGCCTCAGCGCCGACGCAGCAATGGCGCTCAAATCCCCGCGGCCGGCCGGCACCCTCGCACGCAGGGCCTTCGTGTCGGAGATGATGCCCAGCGCCGAGACCCTCGCGGCGTCAAAGCGGCCGCGGATCGTCGCCCTGGGACCCCGTCTCTCCTGTTGCAGTAGGATCGCATCGCAATGCGTGGCGGATTTCGAAGGCGCCTGTAGCGGCAGACTGGTGAAGGGCGCGGAATCGGAGGGCGTGCCGTGGGGGAACGCCGGTTCTCGTAGGACTTCGGACCGGGCGTGCGGCTGGGACCCGATGACGGTGATGTTCTGCGCCGAGGGCGGTTCCTGGCTGGGACACGACGTCTGTGCGAGCGGGTCCGCGATGGACAGCAGCGGGGTGGTCTGCACCGCGCCGGCGAGAGAATGGTGGAGCGCGAGCGTCGCGCCGACAAAGAAGACGGCGAGGATCCGGATCATCGGGGCCAGTTCACACCGTGGCGGCTGCATCGTGTTCGGTGAGCGAGTGTGTGTGCCGCCGTCGTCCTCCGTGTCTGTGCGTCTCGAGCTTGGAGGGGCGGAGGCGACGGAGACATGAGATTTAGCGAAAGTACCTCGTAACGACCGGAGGGAAACAAAGAGAGCGCAAGAAAGAGTTTAAAAACACGAGCGGAGTGAGGTCGGGGGAAACTTGAAAAAAGTATAAACGAGTGTGCCCCGGCGGAGGGTTTCAAAATCGAGGAAATCGGCCCGGGATTCTCGGTACAAAGCGACCTGATAAATAAATACGAAAAAGAGCAGGCGAGGTATCTCGCTTCGCTGCATCGAGCTTCCCGCGACCCTCCTCCGGCGCCTCGAAAATTTGCGTCGCTCGGTACGGGGCCTGGATCAGCCCTGCGGCGCCGGTACCGAGTCAGGGGCTCCTCAAATTAGCCTTGCTTTGATCGTCCAAGGGCGGCTCAGGTGCTCGTATACTAGGAGTTCACCTGAAATCTCCCACGCCATGTATCTACTCGGTACGCTCGACTCTTCGCTTCGGCGAGACTCTCGCCGGTTTTTTTCTTTCTAGGCTGGAGTCCGTGGTGGAGGCACAACGCTAGGGCGATACTCCATCCGGTCCATTGATACCCCGTAGCTTCGCCTAGCGCGGAACGCTTCTTGATCCTTGTTTCCTCTTTTATTTTTCTGCTGCCCACTTGCCGTCCTTCATTTGCCGGTGGGGTGAGAGAGCTCCACACGGTCTCTCTGCGAATCAATATTGTCATGAAGTGGTTACCTCGTGTGTGGGAACAAGTACGTACCCGGGGCCCCTTGCGGCCAGAGAAGCACCAGGGTGGATTTCCTCCCTGGGGCGTCAACGCTACCCCCGACGGGGCAAACGGTGGCCCAATTTCCGTGTCCAAGCGACGATTCGCATGCCGATGGCCATATCCCTCATATGAGCATCGTCCCGTAATCAGCCAAGGACCGGTCCCCCAAAGGCCGTCGCCTTCTGACATCATTATCGCCAATCCCGCGTTCTTGGCTGCGACACGTCTTCCCCAAGGGAAAAGCTTATCTCGTGCTTGGCGTGCAGGGTTAGTCCTATCGGTCCTGTGCGACGATGGACGGCGCCGGGTGCCGCGTTGCATGCATGGCCTGGCGATTCGAGGGGGGGGAGGAGGGGGGCAAGGCCGCTACAGGGATTTCGCCGTGTTACGAGGTACCTCGTAATACATACAATTAAGTCGTGGGGGCGCGGGACGGAAAGGGGGGAGGTATCGGAAGTGGCTGAAATGTCCGCTGGCGATGAGCTGGGCTTGAGACAGATAAGGTGATGACTGCGTGGGAACGGATGGCCGCTTCTGGCAGGCGCTACCCGGACCTCGTACTGTATCAATGCCACTTCCGCCCAATGGTGAATGGTGGCATGGTGCCGGCAGCATCCCAACCGCACATACCCCCTCCTCTCGCCGTCTCGGATCAATTGCCATGGCCCATGGATAACACTGGCGCTCGCATACGTCGCCATGATGCCATAATCCCCCCGATGGCGGCTTACGACGTGTTCCCATGCACCTCCCTGCCGTCGCCAGGGCGATGCGACCCATCGTGAGGCCCCATTCTCTCTATCGCCCGGGACGCGCATCTTCGGCTAAGCTTCATCGACGTCATCAGTTCAGGCGAGTTGGCCGAGTTGGCCGAGTTGGCCGAGTTGGCAGGTCTGGTGGGTTGGATGCGTCACCCACCAATACCGCACCCGCGACGACGAAAGCAGGTTTTGAATCCGCCCAGTGTGGGCGGCTGATGCGGCCCGAAACCCCGCCAAAGACACCAAGTTCCGTCGTCCAAGTTTCGAGGATCGGATCGGCGTCGTCGCGTCACCACAATTGCCCGCATCACTGCTCGTATTTATATCAAGTTCCGTCTTTCACCTACCCGAACATTTCGTTTGGAAAACGGACGCGTCAGCTGGGGGGAACCTGCTTTCCGAAGCTGCACGATACCCTGGCGACCATGGACTTGATTGAAATCGATACGCAGTCCCACGAACAGGCGAGGTCGGGGCTTGGCCTTGCAAGAGGCAAGTCATCTCGAGCTCTCTTATCAAAAAACCCGGACGCGAGGAAGAGCAGCAGGCTTTCCCTAGATCTCGTCTAGGGATCGAAGAGGGGACACCGTTCGAGACGGAGCCGTGGACCATCCAGCCCCGCCCCCTCCCCACCACTCGGATTATCTCTCCTGCCACTTTCGCTTGAGCAATATCCGTTTGAGATGCATGAGGTGTGAAGGAACCCCCTGAGCGTGTACCGATAAGGGGGGAGCCTGATGTGTTATGTCTCGAATAATCGGTGCTTGCTGGACACCCGCCGTCGCAGCAAGCTCCTCGGCGGTGGGCTGGACTCGGAGCTTTTGACAACAGAGCCGCCGTGTGTCCAGTCTACCGTGAAGCGTGAATGGTACCGCGGAGCTGAGCCGCAAGGAGTGTCAGCCGGCGTGCTTATAACCTACGAGATTCCAGGGCCTCTGAGGCGTGTGGTGGGTAAAGAGAAGTCTTTACCCTGCGAGTTCATTGACATGGACAATGCGGCCACTCTTTCTCGGTTCCTTCTCCAACAAAGTCTCTCAGATGATTCTGGAACTTGGATTCCACCAGCTTCAAGTATCACCTTGGCTCCTGGCGAGTGCCATGGATCCTCTGGTTGTTAGGCCGAGACCGTGCCTTCCACGCACGACACGCCAATCCACTACGTCTCAAAGGGAGGATGCTCACTTAAGCCGTCGAGGCGCTAGGACCCAATACCTTCTCTCTCGTCACCGGCGTTTTCTTCATCCATGGATCAGCTTACACCGCTTGCCCTGCTGCTCCGCTTGATTCTTTCCTCGGGCCGTGAACAATATCCTCTTCACCATAGTTTAAAGCGGAGACCCAGGCGACATCGATGGTTCGTGCTTCGTCTGCGGCTGGCTTGCTCCAGCCCAACGACACGCTTTTTATCACCCATTACACTGTGCCGTTCTAGATGGGTTGCTTTAGCGACTAGAGCCAAGCTACGCCATTGATGCTCGTCTCCGTTGCTCTATTCCAAGGGTTACGTCCGTCGACATTGCCTCCGGGATCCTCGCCGCTCTCCTCGCATCGGGTAATTTAGGCCAGCCCCCCTCCTCCCCCCCACAGAGGGCTGAGACCCCCCCGCTATCGAGGAGCGCGAGTTTACCTTCGTAGGACGCCAAGCAAGCACTCTTATAATGCCCATCTTATGCTGGGTACTGATGTTTCGGTGGTTATTCATGGCTGCCGGACGCCATTGACCGGCAGAAGCGAGGCATTGCCGCGGGCCTGGTGCCTCGCCAGTGCGGTGGTGATGTGAGTTTGTTTCGCGATTTTACGCAGCACAGGGCGTCCAGCTGATGGAACGGCGATCTGCTGCGGAGAGAGGATGCGAGGCTAACAGGAGCTGTGACGCGGCCTGGTCGTGGATGTCCCGAGATGCCTGTAGAGTTGGGGTCCCACGGACGATATTGATGATGAGCCCGCGGCCGAGCCTGGAGAAAAAGACGAAGAACAGCCTGCTCCTGAACCAGTAAAGGAGCAGCCAGCTAGGGAGAGCGGCGGTGATGGGACCCCGGCCGAGGACGAGCATCCGGTTGAGGAGAAGAACCCGAGGCATGGCTTGCAGCTTTCTTTTCTCAACAGTTTCATCTTACCTTTCTTTCCCTTCTTTTCATCTGTATACACACGCCAGTTTCCCCCCGGCACATGAGAATATGGCTAGCTTGGCGAATATGTACATTTGCAGTTGACGGCCGCTTGGACGCTTTGCGAATGCGGCCTTGAGGGTGTAGTGTGTACGCTGGTTCTAATAATTGCTGCTGTCAGAAGAATATGTGGGGTTGACTAAGTGTATTATCCACACTGTGCTAATGTAGCATTAAATGGTGGGATAATACAGTGTTAAGAAATAGTTACCGTAAGCAGTAATACTCGGTACTCCACGCTCGCACTTCCCAATCCGTGTTACTCCGCTCAAGATGAAAACCCACGATTCCACTCCTCACCACCGCACCGGCTCACTCATACGCATGCCTCAACCTCGCTAGACCTCACCTAACGGGCCTCACTCACTCACTCACTCACTCACAAAACCACACCACGCAAACCCTCGCCCAAAATGTCCGCGGAGCTACAAGACGAAATCGAGGCCCTAAACTCCATCTACGGCCCCTCAACCCTCGAACCAGGCGACTCCCCCGGGACCTACATCCTGCACCTCCCGGGGCAGGACCGCTCGTCCCTCCGCCTGTCCATCCCAGACACCTACCCGGACGCCCCGCCCGAGGTCCTCTCCACCTTTAGCATCGGGACGGCCCCGCGGCCCCGCGCCGGCGCGGAGCTCTCGTGTTTCCGTGAGGCGCTCGGCACGGCCTTTGCGCCGGGTATGGTCTGCCTCTACGACGCGATAGAAGAGACCGAGGCGCTTCTGTCCCGGCTCTCACCCACCCCGGAACCCGAGCCCGCGCCCGCGCCGGTGGAACCTTCTGCCGTTGAGGAGGAGGTCCCCACCGTAGCCTGGACGCTCTCCACCCCCATCACGGAGCTAAAGTCCACCTTCACAGCCCACGTAACCCCCCTTACAGACCCGTCCCTAGCCCACACCTACATCTCCGCGCTCCTCGCCTCGGACCGGCGCATCCGGCAGGCGACGCACAACATCTCGGCGTGGCGCGTCCGGGGCGCGACCGCCGACTCGTCGTTCCAGGACTTCGACGACGACGGGGAGACGGCGGCGGGGGGCCGGCTCCTGCACCTTCTGCAGGCGGTGGACGCGTGGGATGTGCTGGTGGTGGTGAGTAGGTGGTATGGGGGGCTGAAGCTAGGGCCGAAGCGGTTCGCCCTTATTAACACCGCGGCGAGGGATGGGCTTGTCAAGGGGGGGTTCGTGAGGGAGGGGGACGAGAAGAAGAGGAAGGGGAAGGCGTAGGAGCTTTTCCCTCTCGCTTGGACGAGGTGACTGTGGGGTGTCTCGCGGAAATCGTGTTGTTCCACGATTATGGGCCGTCGGCTGGCTATGGACCTTGGATTGGGCATATCTCCTGTCTAGGTCCTCTTGCGGTATACGAAACTGCGCCGACCGGCACTGCTATGGAAACGGAACTTTGACGCCGACCGACGACGCCATTGAACTCCAAACTCCAGATAGGCGTTACCTAACCGCTCCCACCACCTCTTTCTTGCTAGCCGCCCTGCCTTTTCCCCGTGGCGCGCCGTTACAGACTGTGCCGGCAACGCTCTTCTCTCACAGCACCAATTTTCCGCCCCAACCCGCCTGTCAGTATCAAACATACAGTTCATCTCCCGCTAGACACAGGCCTCATCACCTCACCACCTCTCCGAGCATCAAGGCCTCACCCCGGCTCCCCCAGCACCGGCCTCAGGATCCCCAACGCCCGCTCCGCCATCTCCCCCGAAAGAATCACGGCCCCGGCCCTCGCCGTCGAAAGATACGACAAGCCCTCACACTCCCCCATCTCCGCGGCCAACTTCCCCGCAACGCCGCACACAATCCCGCTCGCCTCAAATGGCAGTGTCGAAAGGTCCAGGAATATCGGGACCATCTCGCCCTCTGTATCCCCTACCAGCGAGTCCCCGAAGATGCCAAGGAGCTCCCTGTCGAGGAGCAGCGACGGCGGGTCGTCTCTCGCCAGCGTGACGGAGAGGAACCGCGGCTGCGAGACGAGCGCCGAGACGAGCGCCGTGTAGAGCTTCGTGTCGACGTTGTCGAGCCACGTCTGCCGGGCACTGCCGTTCTGCGCCGGCCGCCGCGAGTGGTGCGCCAGCGCGGCGGCCATGTGCGCCGTTTCGCGGCCGGAGCACTGCACCAGCCGGAGCCCATCCTCGACATACGGCGTTACGGACCGCTTGCGCAGGAGGTTAAAAGTGCGGGATTGCAGCTCTGCTACCGTCGCGGGGGGCGGGGTTGAGGGCGGGCCGTTGTCGTGCGGGCCCTTGGAGCCGTTTCCGGGCCCGTTCTCCGCGAACTGGAACCCGCGGGCTAGGAGGGCAGCGGTGACAGGCTGCTGCGCCTCCCGTGGCACGAGGATGAAGTCGGAGTAATACGTCGTGATGAAGAAGAGAGATATCCCCGCCAGCGCGAGCGGCGACGTCAACTCCATGACGCGGCTCGCGGCCTCCATGCCCGCGTTTATCACCGAGATGACGAGGTACTCGTCCGACGAGCTAGATATAGCCCTCGCGGCGTCGCTGGGCAGCCCGTCGATGACGGGGCGGAAGACGTTGCGGGCCCAGGACTCGTGGCAGACGATGCTACACTCGAGGGGGTTGACGCTGATGTTGAGGAAGCCGTGCTGGTCCTCGGCTGTGAGGCCGTCGTGCTCCCGGCTCGGGGGCGCCGTGGCTTCCTTTAGGCATTGGGTTTGTGGGAGGAGGACGCGGATTATGGGCTGGAGGACGGAGGGGTAGATGTCGAGGGGGATGTGAATTAGGGAGAAGGTCCCTTCCTGCGCGGTGTTAGCGAGGGTCTGGGTTAAGGTTTGGGGGGGACTCGAGATGGGGGTGGAGGGGAGGCAGACTCCCTGGTCACCCGTCTGCATCGTCTCACCTCTCGTATACCTGAAGGCTCAGAGAGGCATTCCAGGTCGCAGTGGTGAATGGCAGACAGGCGACAGGCACCGCAGATGGTGTCTATCCCCTCGGGGCCCACGGCCCGCGTTGGCTTGACATACGAGGAAGGATATCTGGGCATTCATGGTGCAGCCGAGATCAACACCCAGCATAATAGACTTATTCTCGGTTCGCTTCCGGACGGCGGTCGAGTAGTGTAAGTCGCGGTGTGGCGCGCATCGGGTAGATCCGAGTGATGGGTTAGAGGCGTTTGCGCGGATGACTTCGTAAAGGTGGGCCGTCAGGTGTTGTTCCGGGGTGAGATTATCAAGAAGGGAGGCGTGGGACTGGACATGTCAGCGCTGTCAGTCGAGGACAGCTCGTCTGGGAGCAAAACGGCGACTGGGAAAGAGAATGCCCGGCAAGAGAAACAAAGAATGAATGGGAGAATGGAACACCAAGGACTCGAACGGGTAGGGCTCTCGAGGACAGGGCTGGTGATAGCAGACGGAAAAGTTAAAGTGGGGAGCCGCCGTTCTTTATCAGTCCGACAGACCGGTGGTTGGACACAGCATGTTACCAAAAGCAGAAAGCCATCGCCATCTTATCAGCGGGAAACGTCGCCCAGATAAGCTCAGCACACCCGGCTGCCCGTCGCGCGCTAGTGCGAGCTCCAAAGTGTAGCGTGGCGTGGGTGTTCTGTTGGGAGAAAGTCGGTCTTATCGCTGGTGTGGGTGGCAGTATGAAGCTGAGCTTGAACCTTGTTGGTAGCTGCACATGCGGATACCACCTTCATGCAGGAAAACAGGTACATCCGAAATAGGCGTGCGCACTCCCGTCGTTCCCCCCGGGCTCGCCTTCGAGCTGTCCCACTCTACACTGTCTCCGCATTCTTTACTATAAGCGCCGAGCAGCTATGGCGGAAGAAGGGCATCCAATATACTGTAGACTCCCGCCAATCTCGGCGAGCAACTTTGCACATCCTTTCGCGAGAGGGGTCGATTGGAGGCCGCCGATAGGACACGGAAATGGAAATAAACGCGAGCAGCTGAACAAGGCGGGCGAGGGCTTACACGGCGCGAGCCAAGCCCCAAGGTGTGTACCGCTTCCAGGCACCCGCATGCATGCCCAGAAGGCGGGACCAGGGACTCCTTCCTGGCGGGAGTGGGTGGCAGTTTCCATCTGTCTGCCGCGGAAGGCGCGACCTTGGTTCCATCGTTTCTTTACGTGGCAGGCTTGAATGGCGATAAGCGTGTAAGTACGAATTTAATAGTCGCATTTCCACTTCTCCCAAACAAAACAGGATGAGATCATCCATCATCCACTTTTTGTGTCAAGGACCCTTGGTTTTTCGGAGCACACGACGCCCGTCCTCCCGAAACCTGCATGCGCGGTTCTCTTGGGAAGGAGGAGGGGTGTCCTCGAAAAGGCGGGGAAGGCGCACAAGGGTGCACCGCGGGGCGCCAATGACGTCGAGCCCACCGCCGATGGCATTGTCCGTCATTCACAGTGAGGGAGGGGTGTCCCGGATGTGTGTGATGGGTGTTGGACCCTTGGGATGCCGACTGGAGCTGTAGCCCGGCGTGGAGTGCCGTGTCTCACCGGTAAGTGGTTAGCCTCATCACATAATGAGACGGCCTGGATGGCGCCAGAGTTTAGTCTCGTTCCTTCCCGGCTCTGGTCTCACCGACACTACTGCTAATGATACCGAGCCCCAGAACTGGGAGTGCAGCGGTGCTCTGGGTCGCGGCACGTCGCCGTATCCGGAGAGGCGGCCTGTGCGACGCCAGCCCCTCGGTGGACTGGCCAGCTCTTCTCGAATGGCACACCGGTGGCTTCTGTGCAACGGTCCCTCGCCCACCACGTCGTCATACTCGCAAAGCATTGCGCTAGTTTAAGGGCTATTGCGGCAAAAGCCGAGAACAGCTTATACTCTTACACTTTGAGTGGGGAGGAGATCCGTTTCGGCCGTGACCCCGCTGTATAGCACGTCTCCATGCGATCCTTGTTGCAGTGGACGCAAGCTTGTGACGAGGCAAGGTGGAAGCTGGGGCACGACTCGCCTGCCTCAGTTTGTCTCTTCTCATCGAGTGGCATGCGCCCGCCAAATCGACGCACATTGTGCTTCGGCGCCAGGACGACTTGCGGCGTCGTCGGTTTCTTATCTCTCGACCTCCCCGGTTCAGGCGCACTAGACGTCCAAATGCTACACAACCCCAGGCTCCCGCTTAGATAGATAAGTATGCCCGTCTGATTCTCCAACGTCATCACGTAACTGAGTGCGCTTGGATGAGAGCTCGTTATCAGTTACTCTTCCCCCTCCGTCGCACTCCGCCATTTTTCGTCTGTCATATCTCTAGTCAAAGGAACCCACGAGGTCAGGCCCGATCCTACGCTGGGCCGACCCGCCGCGACGACCTGCAGCATGCACCAAAGTGGATACGCATCCCGTGAGGGCGATTCCCCTCGACCGTCTATTATGTATCATCCACACTATAACCAACCACGAGAACCTCACTTCTTCACCTCTTGATGCCGACGACGACCAGGTTCCGCGGCGACAGCTTATAGTCAAACACCGACTCGACCCAGCAGTGCTTCACCACGTCCCCCTGCTCCCTCAGGTACAGCCATCGATCCGTCACAATTAAAGACTCCACCACCGTCGCGCTGAACGCCATCAGGCTCCACATGGCCGACATCTCCTTGATCCGCGGCCCGTACTCGTCCTCGTACGCCTGTATCTCCTCGTCCGTGATGCCCCCCATCTTCTCCCTGACGGTATCCGCGTGCGCCGTGTACCACGTGTTCGTCGTCAGCTTGTGGATCGCGGCCCGCACGTACTCCCTGAACGAGTTGTACGCCTGCTTCTTCAGCGATCCCAGGATGACGGGGTTGGTGCTCTTATCGAACGGGCTCTCGGGTCCGTCGGCGCGCGTGTGTCGCACCTTCTTGACGACCCCGCGGTCGAAGAAGACGCGCTGCAGCACGGCGCGGTAGAAGTGCCGCTTGAAGAAGCCCCTGCTCTCCTGGTCCGTCCAGTTCGCGAATGACTGGCACGCGAGCATTCGCGCCGTAATGTTCAGCCGGACGCCGCCCCCGTGGCCCACGAGCCGGTCGCTCATCGGGAACCCTTCCGGGTCGAAACGCGTCGAGTCCTCCATGACCTTGCCGTTCAGTGGCTGCATCGTGGGCCGCATGTTCGGCGCGCCGTCCGCCGGCGGGCCGAGGCGCTCGGTGAGGAGGTTGTAGCAGCAGCCGACGATTGCGACAGCGCGGATGGACGGGTTGAGGACGAGGGAGCGGATGCCAAAGTGCGAGAGGTTGCCGCACGAGTGGATCGAGACGGCCATGAGCTGCTGCTGCCTCCGCAGCACCTCGCGCTCCTCGTCCTCCACCTGGTCCCCGCCTAGCAGGTTCAGCCCGTCGATCTCGGAAATGACGTGCGAGAGGTCCCCGCTGTCGAGGCGCCCCTCCACGTACTGGATGTACCCCTTCCCCTCCTCGAACTCGTACTCCGCGTCCGCGGCAATCTCCTTCAGCTCCCGCATGTCCGTCCCGTCGTCCTCGGGGAGCTCCAGCTTCTTCGCGATCCGCCGCCGCGCCTTGTCCGACAGCTGGTCCTCGGTCTTCTGCCCGTCCATCATATGCTGGTACAGCTTCTTATTCCGGAGCACCGTGGGCTTCTTTGCGATGCCCGCCATCATGTCGAAAGACTTCGCCCCCGCGATATTCTCCTCGCGCCCCTCGACCGCCACGACGTGGTGGTTGTACGGCGGCGAGCACAGCGTCCTGCCGAGGTAGTTCTGCCCACTCCCAAAGTCGACGAGGTGCGTCACGTCGTCGCCTCCGCTCGCCATGCCCTCCACCAGCCGGTCGACGTAGTCGGCGAAGTTGGTCACCTCGTGGATCTTCTTGGGCTTCATGCCCACCGCCACGCGGCGCGGGAGGACGGGCAGCTTGGGCTTCTCGGGGACGAACTCCCGGCCGAGCATCAGCCGGCGCACGCTGCGGACGTACGCGACGAAGCTCTCGGGCGGGGCGCGGCCACCCTTGGTGAGGTCGCCGGAGAGGTCATCGCGCGCGAGGAGCTCCAGGAGGTCCTGGGTGCCGCAGTGGATCAGGAAGTCGTGCCATTCGGGGGGAAGGACGGAGTAGAAGAGGCTCGGCTCCGAGGTGAAGAAGTCTAGGATGTGGACGCCGCCGCAGAGGGTCTGGAAGAGGGGCGTGGTAGAAGTGAAATCGAGGAGCGCGTCGACGTACTCGTCCGCGGACTGGAACTCGTCCGAGTAGGGGAGGGGTTTCTCTGGGGGCGTCATATTGGGGGTCTCCTGGCCATGGTCCGGCTGCAGTCTCGAGGAGTGTGTTGCTCAGCCCGGTATCAGAGTGAGGCGCTGGAAGAATATTTGGGCGCCGGTCCGCGATGTGTTGCGCCGTGGGGTGTGCTGCGGGGCACGAGCGGGGCACGCTTGTAAGTGAGTCGCGCTCGCGAGTGTCAAGGGCAAGACAGCCAGGAAGCGCCTCGATCTATATAGTATAAAGAGCTCAGATAAAATATACAGTGGTTCCAGTCTGATACTACGAGTATTGCGAGCAGTATCTGCGTCTCCAAAAAAAAGAGAAAACTAGAAAAAAAAAGAGAAGAAGTGCCTCCAAAAACAAAAAGAAAATTAAAGACAAAATCCGGGGCAAGCGACCCCGAATTGATGTGGGGCGGGACCTCCCAATCCCGAGGTTCTACCGACGGCGGGTCCGATAGGTGGCACCGCCAGGGGGAGCTTCGGGACGGCACTCGTCATCGCCGTCGTGGCTCCGGCAGTGCCTGAACCGACAACCACCCACGTCTTCCTTAACTTCGCTCGCTACCGTCTCAACGCCCTCTCGCTTCCGATACCCAATACTCAAACACATAGCGGCCTTTCCGATATAGAACCCAAGATGATGTCCTCTACGAACGAGGAGGACCCCTTCCTCCAGGTCCAACAGTACGTCCCTCCCCTTCCGGGCATCACCCCCTGCAAGCCGAACGGCAGAGGAGACACAAGCTAACACACTTCCCAGAGACGTACAGTCCCAGCTCACCCACACCCGCCACCTCTTCACCTCCTACCTCCGCATCCGCACCCTAACAACGACCCACAACCACGCGCCCACCCCGGAGCTCAAGTCCGCCCTCATCGACCTCGAGGCGGCCCTCGACTCCCTCTCCGAGGATGTCGCGGACCTCTCCGCTGCCGTCACCGCCGCGGAGAACGACCCCAACCGCTTCGGGCTGGGCGAGGGGGAGGTTACGTCCCGCCGGCGGGCGGTGGAGGAGGTGCGGGGTGAGATTGCGGACATGCGCGAGGAGCTCGCGAACCCGCGGACTGGGGGGAGACCTAGTGGAGTAGGTGCAGGTGGGGGGAATCTCCCCGACCCGAGCGCCTTTGCGCTAGACGACGAGGCGGGCGACGGAGACGGCCACTACGCCGAGCTGGAGCACCGCCAGCAGGACCGGATGCTCCGCGAGCAGGACACGCACCTCGACGGCGTCTTCCAGACGGTGGGGAACCTGCGGCGGCAGGCGGACGACATGGGCCGCGAGCTGGAGGAGCAGAGCGGGATGCTGGACGTCGTGGACGACATGGCGGACCGGGTGGGGGGCAGGCTGCAGTCCGGCATGAAGAAGCTGCAGCATGTTGCGAGGAGCAATGAGGATACGCTGAGTAGTTGTTGTATTGGGGTTTTGATATTGGCGTTGATTATCTTGCTGGTGTTGTTGTTGGTGTTATAGGGGTGGATGTGGAAGGAGACGTGGATGGGGTGTTCGCGTTGCTTTATGGACGGCGGACTGGCGGTGCAGCGTTCTTGTTCCATTTTTGTACTTTATACCAGGCTATCTCGGCGCGGAGTTGGGCGGGGAATTCAAACTACTCTTGCATACATCCAGCATAACTACCTCGTCCATGCTCCATCTACACCCCCCCCCTGCACGAGTGATTAACCCCTCTCGACGTGGCCTGTCCACCGCTGTACAGGAAGCGAAGACCTACAACATCCATAAACCGCTACAAACAGAAAAACATGACCACAGCCAAGATAGACCAAAACACAGTAAACAAATGCAACAAAAGCTTAGAAACAAAAGTTGTGTCAAGGAGCGTACGACGTCTCCCCTAAAAAGGTATGTATGATATGTAATTCCATCCCGCCACGCCCAATGCAGGGTATCTATTTCCCACCTGGCTTGTAAAATATCCCGGTGCGCCAATGTTCCAGACTCCGCTTCACATGCTAATAACCCAAGCTCTCAAACGATAGACAGAGGAAAAGGAAGGAGGGCAGAAGAGGAAGGAAAATAGGAAGAGGCCTCACTACGGCCCCTTCCTAAACAACCTCTTCGTGCCCCCCACCTGCCCCATATCCCCAAACCCCTTCGTGCTCTCCCTCCTCCCCTCCCGACTAGGGCCCCCCCGATCCCTCGACACCCTCCTCCCGTCCCTACTCGGCCCCTCCCGGTCCCTCGAGACCCCCCTCTCCGGCCCGCTAGGAGGCTTGCACTCGCCGCTAGCGAGCCTAACCTTCTCCGTGACGCTCGCCACCCAAGCGCGGTTCTCCTCGCTCATCTCCACGTGCCGCGACTTCGGCCCCGCGAGGCCCAGCATTGGGCTGTCGTCTTCCGCCCAGCTGACCCGCGAGCTGGACCGCGAGCGCGACGAGTGGCCGGACGGCGGGGTAACTTCCGTCCCAGGCGGCCCAGGCGGCCCAGGCGGCCCGGGCGTCCTTGGGCCAGGCCTCCTCTCCTCCGCACCAAAGGACCTGCGCGTCTTGCGTACATGCAGGGGCGTCATGGGGGACTCGAGCACGGAGGCGGGGCGGCTAGGCGGGCTAGACCCCGCCGGACCCCTCGAGTTCCGGGGTAAATCCCGCACCTCGACCTCCATCTTCTCCTTACTCCCCACCCCGGACCGCCGTCCATGGTGCGTCGCGTACTCCTTCAGGTACTCTCCCAAGTCCGCCCACCCGCCACCAACCCTCACCATGACGCGCTGGCCCCCCTCGCCCACGCACCGTATGAACAGCTTAATGGGCGCCTCGCCCGACGGCCGCGAGAGGTGGTACACCTTGATATCCTGCTGCGTGCTCTTCGTCCGCGGGCGGGGATTCTTCCCGTACGCCGGCTGGAGCGTGAACCCGGGCGTCGAGGCCCGCGACGAGAGGTTCGACCTGCTCCGACGCCTCAGCTCGCGGTTAGGCGGCTTCGCGGACGCCGAGGCGGCGCGCGGGGGCTTGAAGTCGGGCGGGTTGAGGTTGATGGACGAATTCCGCGTCCGGAGGGTGAACTTTGCGGGTATCGACTCGAGGATGTTGCTAATTTGCTTCTGTAGCTGGTCGTGGTTGGGGTTCTCGTCCGGCGTCCCGCCCACACTGGGCGACTCGTCCGTGCCTTCGACGAAGGAGGACTCGTTGTATGGCGTGATGGGGCGGCCGTCGTCCTCGTCCTCATTGTCCTCTTCAATCGACGGGATCGGGAAGGACGGGCTCTCGCGCAGGGTCCGCGGGGGCACGTGGGTTGGCGCCCGGAGTGGTGAAGGGGTGTTGGAGAGGTTCGAGGCGGCGTCGAGTTCCATGAACTTTGCCCGGGCGAGGGACGCCGCGGATGGTGGGGGTGAGTCGCTGTTGGTCCGCAGCCGGGGCCCGCGGATCAGGGGTGGTAGTTGCGGCGAGTCCTCATCCTCTTGTGTAGACGCTGGAGAGATGCTGGGCGATGGTGCTAGTACTCCGATCGGGTCGGTCGCGCTGGCCAGCCTGGCGCCTCCGGCCGAGTTTCTGGCGGTTATGTTTGAACGAAGCGGCACCCCGCCAAGTTCGTCTTCGGATGATTCGGAATCGTGTGTAGTTGGTGAAGTCTTTGACCTCGCAGAGTCCGCCGGGGGATCGGCGGGCACAACAAGCAGTGAAGGTAGCAGCGACTGCGGCTCGGGCGCCGCAGCAGATCCCCCGTCTCTCGTCACTGCCTCCTTGCCCTTCCTCTGATCCCCTGCCCACTCCGCCTCCCTAATCCTGGCCTCGCAGGCCACAACCCAATCCCCGTACCCCTTCTCAACCGCCTCCATGCGGTCCAACCACTCGTCCGGGAGCGTGTCTTCCAGCCCCTCCAGGCTATCCAGCATGTAATCCAGTATCCGGCCGGGGCCCGTAACCTTCTTCTCGAGCATCAGCCGCATGACCCGGAGCTCGCCCCACGTAATCGTCGTCTGCCCGCTCGCGTCCGCGCGCGAGGCCGCGCCGGCCGTTGCCGATATGGAGTCCCAGGCCGACTTGAGCGCAACCTCTGCTTCGTCCACGGCGCTCAGGAGCGGAGGGACCTGGCGCAGCACGACCAGCCGCGTAAGCCAGACGTCCAGCAGCCCCGACAGCTTCGAGAGGTTCGGCAGCGCCTGGATGATGACGGCGGTGATGACGGCGGACAGGTCCTCCATGCGCGTGTACCCCACCGACCGGCCCGCGTACTCCGAGACGGGAGTCCCCGGCCGCGACAGCGGCATGATGTGGTTGTGCAGCACGTGCGCCTTGATCTCCTCGATATTCAGCTCCTCCATCTTGTGCCCGATGTCCTCTATCCTCGCCTCGTACCGCAGCGCCTCGGACGCGGGTACACTCCCGGGCTCGCCGGCCCCCGCGCCCTCGACGGACTCGCGGAAGCCGGCGGGGCCCCCGCCCGCGGACCACGGCCACTCGGACAGCTCGTCGAGCCACTCCTGTATCGTCTGCGAGGCGACGGCCGTGCGCATGACGAAGGCCTTCTCGGAGGGCGACGCCCCGCCGAGACAAGCGCTGAGCGCCGGGCCGGGGTTCCGCAGGGCGTCGACGGCGGTGGCAGGCGCGAGGTCGGCTATTAGCTCGTCGGAGGGCCGCGGGCGCGCCGGGGACTGCGGGGTGAAATGGCGCCTAGACGCGTGTCGGAGGTGCGGTCCCCCTAGGGGAAGCAGTGTAGAGGGGGCGTCCTTCATGGTTGTATGCGCCCCCTTGTAGAAAAAAAAAAGGTAAAGGGGAAAAATAAAAAAGTCTTCTTTCGCGTTCTTCGTGTCGAATTCCAAATGTCGTCGGTGTGGCGTCTCTGTGTTCGCGGTTAGTGGTTCCTGGCGTCGAGATGCGTCCCGACGCGATGCATCGCCCTGGCTGGGAAGGCGTTTATTTCTGGTTTAGGGACCGGTGAGTGACGGGGCGTGCTGCGTCTGATGTACGGCCATGATCGGGAGTCGTCTTTGTTTGCAGGGCAGCATCATCGGAGGCGCGACGTGGAACCAGAAGGTTTTCCGGATGGCGCCAGAGTTATGGGCCGACGTGGGGAAAAGAAAGGCTCGGCACAGGCGCGTCGGAGCAAGCCATAAACGGGCGTAGAAGAGAGCGAGAGGGTTGAAGTTGGTTTAGAATACAGCGAGGCGCGAGGTACTGGTCGTTCCCCAGCCGCTGACGATGCGCGTCGTACAAGGGAGGGAGTGGCTGAGATATTGGGTCGTCCTTTTTTGGGCGGCAGGTACCGATGCTGTCTCGGGTAGCTGCAGTGGCGGTTGGGTTGGAGCTGCGACGTCGAATGAGGAGCTCGCGGCTTCCGGCTTGCGCCTATTCGTCCAAAGGGGGCTTTTTGCGATGACGTGCCGCAAAGCTGACTCGGTCGAAGAAAAGAATGACTGGTAGTAAAAAGAGAGTAATAAACGAGAGACGGAATGTTCTAAAGGAGTGACACAAAGAATAAGGTGAGACGGCAAACGGCGCGGTTGTCGAAAAAAAAAGGAAAGAAAGGCTGAGACGCGACAGTCTGGCGAAAGGAAAGACTTGGGAGGAGAGAGAGAGAGAGGCTCGCCGGGATGGGCTGGGTAAGCTGCAGGAAATGACCCCTGTTAATTAGCTGGTGCGTGCGGTGACGGGCGCCACTATTGCATGGTTTCCCCGGCAGGATGAGGCTTATGCGCAACGCTCAGCTGCGTGGATGGGGCGGGAGACCAGGGTCGTGACGGCGGGAAAGGGAGACGCGCGAGAGAAGTGGAGTCTCTTTTCCGGTGGTTCGTTCTCGCCTTTTTTCTTTAATTTTACTCCACATGCCAGCCGGTACGAGGTAAAGCGGCAGTGACGCGCCCCCCCCGGCTCCTCGCGTCGTGTCTCGAGATGACCAAAGACAGATCCCGTCCCTCGTCGGAACCCCAAACCGTTTCATCCCTTCAACCCCCTTGATCGAACATACGGCGTGCTCCCCACGCTTCAAAAACCCCAAACCCAGGGGCCCAAAGATGGCCACACTTCCCGAGATTCATAATTTCGCCTCAAATCACAAGTCAATATTGATTAGCAATTCCACCTCGTTGCATCGGACGATCCCCTGCCCAGCAACCAAGCTACTCCTATTCCAGCTTGGCCAGTCCCACTTTTCGGAGCTGGGCCCCCCTGTCGGCGCGTGAGGTCATCTCGAACCCCAGATCTCATTTCCCGGGACCGGGGGGCGGGTCGTTAAGGCTCCTCGGCCGCGCAGGCCTGTGCCTACGCGTACCGAGCACGCATCGCGGAAAGGAACGCATCCTGGGGGACGAAGATGCTGGCTGCCTTCAGGAACATGTGAACCCCAAGAACCGGTATGACAAGCAAGGTGACATGTTACGAGCTTTCTAGACTTTCATGTCACGCATGGGGAAGAGCCCCCACTTCTCGTTTGCCGGACCGGGATCTTCGGGAGGTCCTCGGCTGTGCAGTCCTGATGGTCTACGCGTACGCATTATCAAAAATGTGCCTCTCGGGGACGTAGATGATGCCGCCTTAAAAAGCATCATTCTTGTATGGCCAAAGACCTGATATTTCATCAAGGATGAAATATGACGGCCGTTGGCTGATTTTAGTATCTCAGACGGCGAGTTGGCCCTGGGCAGATCTGCTTTGGAGGCCGGCACCTGGGATCGCTCGCTTCCATGCCTCTTCCGACATTGGAGAGACCAAACTGGTCCTGCCGGTCTTGCGATAGCAGAAGCTCTGCCTAAAGCGACAGCTCCCTCATGTAGACTTACACATCTCGCAAAGGGAAGAGCCACGAGGAGCATCCATCCAAGCTTGTTACAACTGTCTTTCCGCCCAAGCTCTCAACATCCGGGAAACGGTCCAGAGTAATTAAACATGATCACATCAAACACGTCACTTCCAAATCGAACCTATGTCTGTTCAATATTGTTTTTTTTTTGGCCATTATCATATCCATCCTCCCCACACTATCACATCTCCATGCCACATAGCGTAACCCACCCTGTCAAGAAGACAAGACATATCCAGCGTCATCCCAACACCCTCAACACCAACAAAGGCCCCCTGGACCTCCGTTACGTCGGACCAAGCATCAAGAATAATGAAAAAAAGAACTCCAAAGCTGTCCTATAAGCCCTCCCTTTTTGGTTTTTTTGCCCACCCAAACACCCAGAAACCCTCATTATATCCCAAACTTAAGGAAAACCAGCCTCGACCGAATCGAACATCGAAAAAAGGAGCAAGGAAATACGAGATAAGGAAATCGGTCGAACAGGCTGTAACACAACAAACAAACAAACGGGCAATAGTTCAAGCTGCCACCTCCGCGCCCTCACCCGCAAAGGCCCAAGACATGCCCTGCTCCATCCCGTCGCCAGTAAACATCCCCGCCATGAACGTGTCGTCAGAGTCGTTGACGCCCTCGGGCGGGAACTGGAGCCACTGGTCCATGTCGATGTCCGTCAGCATCGGCTCCCCCGCCCCGTTGCCGCCCAGATCGCTGCTCGCCGAGTCCCCGCTGCCCTTGCGCGTGAGATCGTTGAGATCAAGGTTCATCTCCTCGGAACCCCCGCTCGCGCTCGGTGTCCTCCCGTACGCGGCCGAGTCAAAGTCGTGCTCCGTGTGCGGCGGCGACGCGGCCGTGAGGTTCCATTGCGCGGCCGCCACCCTCGTCGGCGTGACGGGCAGGTTGTCTTCGGGGTAGCTCGAGTGGTACAGCGCCGACTCGGGGGACGTCACGAACGCGACGTTGTCGGGGGGCGGCGTCTGCACCGAGACGTTCGGCTGCTGGTGCTTCGTCGCCGCGGCGTCCCCACCCTGGTGCGCCTGTTGCGTCGTCAGGTCGATGGACGCCTTGCGGAGCGCCGCGTCGAGGAAGCTGGCCGCGTAGTCCGCCGCCGCGTAGATGTCCCGCAGCTTCTCCATGACCTTCATGCACTGCTTGAAGCCCCTCATTGCGCGCTCGCGCGTGTGCTGCACGGGGTTCTTCATGTCGAGGAGGTGGATGATCATGGCCGGGAGCACGACAGTGACGCCCGTCGTAGGCAGATACCGCTCCAGCTTGAAGCGGTGGAGATCCGCCGTCATGAGGGTGATGCGGGCGGCGGCGTCGCGGACGCGAATCCTCGCCATCTCCTGGACCGGGCGAGACGCCAGGAGCGCCTGGACGGGCGACGCCGGCAAGAACTGCGGGCGATGCAGAGCCGACACCGTCGTGTGGTAGACCATGTGGAGCAGCGTGCGGTGGACGGCGATGGTGGACTTGCCATCGCGGACGTCGAGGGGCGTGAGGGGCCGATACTGGCAGCACTCATGCAGGGCACTCTCCCACGACATGAGCTCCAGGTCGACCGCCTTGACCATCTCGATGTTGCTCCCCTTGTTCGGGAATAGCATCATTGTGCTGCTCGTGGTGTCGTCGGGCCGCATCTTATCCCTGGTCAGGACAGAGTACTGGGCCTTAAGCATGCGGCTGATGAGGACACACAGCTGGGCCTTGGCAATACACAGCTCCGCGAGTTCCTCCTGCACGGCCAGGTCCCTCATGGCCGCGCAGTCAGCCGAGACAATCAAGTTATCCTCGGGGAAAGGCTCGATCTCAAAGTCGGCCTTCTCCAGCATGGGCACGTCATAGTCCTCGTCCTTGATCCTCGTGGGGCGCCGCATGCCGAGGGCGATGAGGCGATCCCTCATGAAGCACGACCACCAGATCCTCTTCCAAAGCCTCTGCTTGCGCGGCGGCATCCTCATCGACATGGGATTGCGATGTAGGCCGATGGTGTGCGCCAAGCTAATGGCGACGCCCATCCAGTGCCAGGTGTCCTTCTGGTCGTCGGGGCTCTCGTACCAGAAGGTCTTGAGGAGCAGCCCCTGCACGAGGATGAGACGATCCGACTCGTAGTCGAAGTCGTAGAGCAGCTGTGCACAACGCATGTTAGCCTCCCATTTGGCCACTCTCATTCCCGTATGGTTTGACCAAGACATACCCTAGCTTTTTGGAAGAAGGCCTTCCTTGCAGCCTTGCGCGAGGCGTAGCCGGCGTCACGGAGGTGCTTCATGTCCACAAAGGCAGTGGCTGCAAACATGACGGCCTGGTAGAGGAACAGGCTGACCTGGCCGCGGGAGCCATCTCTGGCATTCACGATGGCCAGGAACTCCTGCATGTCCAGGAGCGGCATATACGGATGCACATACTCGGCATATGCCTGCAGCAGCGCGGTCTGAAGGGTAGGATTCGGCAGCGTTATCGCGCCCTTCTCACGGAGGAACCTAATGTCCTGGGCCGAGATTTTGGCCGGGAACACGGGGATGAAAGGGGGCAGCAGAGAACTCTGGTCCAGTTCATCGACGCCCCCGAGCTGCGGGTTGCCGAAGAGGGCAACCTGGTTCAGGAGACTCGTCAAGAGGCGTCGAGAATTCTCATCCGTGGCGCCGCCATTGAGGTCAGGTTGTTGGTCTACCAAAGAGTCAGCTGCGGGTCCCGTGGCGATGGACAGCTGGCCCCAAGGCTCAACGGAACGTAAGAATGATGGACATCAAGGTCCCAAAACGGCGATCGGCAATCAGCGTTTTGCGGGGCGTTCGCCAACAGTCATGCCACCTTTGGCCTCGAGCGTCCCCGTCGCGCCTTCTTCCACTGTCTTGGGGCACTAGCCCGCCGACCTTCATGTGATGGTGGGGAGGGGTACCTGGGTACACCGGGCGGCCAAGCCACCTGTAACCACTCCCGATGAAATCTTGATTTGGAGCGCGCCGGCTTCGGGGATGGGCAGACAAGTCCAGCGGCGCCGGTGAATGGCCGCCGAAACAGTAAAGACAAGGGGCGCAGCATTGAGACACTTACACGTCAGGTGAGCGGCCTGGCCACCCAATCCGCCGTCCGAAAACAGATTGGGCGCCCCCGGACTCCCGGAGCCGGGATTCAGCGGCAGGCCCGACACATCGCCGGTGGGCGATATCGCAGCTGGGGTGGAACTGGAAATCGAGTTGACGCGGGCGCTGGTCGTCGCGGACGGTGGCTCGACCGAGGCCACGTGCCTGGCTACGGCGGCATTGGCGGCTTGGAGCTGATGGATGTTCTTCCTAAATTGTGGGTCAAAATGCGTCAGTCCTGACCATGTTCCAATCTCATCATTTCTCATGAAAACTTCGTGGGAATAACGCGGCGAAAGCGTGGGCGGTGTGCGAGTTGCGTCATGGGCCAGAATGTGTCCCTAATGAGGAAATCGCACGCCCGAGCGCCGCTCGTCCGTCCCGGCCGCAAGGGAACCCGCTTTGCGCTCGGTCCCGTTTGGGCCGACCTGAAATCGGCACGGAACAGCCGGGGGCGGCCGTTTGTGGCAGGGCAAGAAGCGCGGTGAAATGAGGGATCAACGGGGAATTGAAGGGTTGTAGGTCAATCCAACCGGGGTAAAAAAGACTCACTTTCGCCTGCGGCTCTCCTGCACGACACACTCGACGTTGTCCCATCTGCAGTTCCCACAGGGCGCGCCCTCGACCACATCACACCGCACTTTCCGCGCGCGACACGAGACGCAAGCTCTCGCAGCACGCCTCTTCGTGATCTTGCCCGGAGCGGACGGGTCGGTGCCAGCCCCCGCGCGCTTCTTCGGCGCCGCGGAAGTCTGAGTGGCTGTCTTTGGCGGGTTTATCCTCGTTGCAGCCGGGGCGATGGTCTCTGGCTTGGCTGTCGCAGGCGCCAGGACCGGCGGAGTAGGGATTGGGGCCGGATTACTTTGTGCCGACATTTTCGTTGCTGGAGACGGGGTCTGGAGTCGGTCTCGCTAAGGTAGATTTGGTGGGTTGTTTTTTTGGTGTTTTTGTGTTTGGTTTCCGGAGCCAGGAATAGTGAGGCTCAATAGAATGCAAGAAAGAATTAAGCTTCGCGCTGTGTAAGCTGAAGCAAGAGTGGAGATTGATCTGATATTCAAAAGGCGTCCTTGTTACGGCGACATCGAAGTGATAGCGAGGCGTAACCCTTTATGCGTGGGTTTTGATCTGGAGCTATAGTAGCACCTGTTTGGACTTTTACTTCCCATGGAAGCTTCAACGCCGGTCTGTTCAAAGAGGGGTGTTTGCCGAACCGGGAGCATTGGACGGAGCGGCAGAGGTAGGACGGGCTATACGGCGAGTATAGGCTGCTGGTGGAGGAAGGATCACGAGGACGCAAAAGGAAGGACGTGAGAAGGGATGGTGATGGCCTCAACAACGATGTCTAGACATTAACACTGGACAAGAGGTTCTAGAATGGAGATCGGCGATAGGAGGGAATCGTGAGCCATGACCAAGGGAGTCAAAGCAGAAGCCAAAAGGAGTCAAGGACGCATCGGTGGGATGGGTGGGGGAGGGGAGCTTTGTTATTATACTCCGACAAGAATCTGGAGTAAACTGCCCCCCCAGCGAATCCATCTCCACCCTCTTCACACACGCCCCCCCGGCGGTCCCCACACGCATGTCATTCATGTGGCTCAGCGCCACCCAGGATAGCATCACAAACGGAAAGTCTTGGGAAAGTGCTAGGGTGCCTCGGGAGCCAACTTCGGCAGGTACGTACTTTCCTGAGGAGCAGCACAGAGAATCACGCCGCACATTTGCGACGCTAGCCTCCGCGGCTGGCCGCCGAATCGAGCAGGTAAAACTGGGTCCGGGGAGGGGACCTGCCTCGAAACGTCCTCGTCACCAGGCACGGTCCGTGTCGCAGGTAGTTGTACATGCTTTCTACATGACTCGATCCAATGAGATAAAAGACAACGCGACGACATCCATATGAGTGCAAGAAACAAACTACTGATGGGCATCTATGGATTGAGCCGAGTTCCGTTATTCTGATACAACTTGCCCGGAAATCTTTGAGCTTCTCCCAGTCATTTGGCAGCCGCATCGCGTTCATTCTTACATCAAAGGGCGGTCGTGGTTCTCGGAATAGTGGCGCTTCTCGTACCTTGAGGTATCGCGCCATTGGCCCACCGGCGGCACCTTCCTGCGTGAAGACATTTTCAGTCGCCCCTTCGGCGTTCTTCGCCAACATTCCACCGGCGATGTTTCTGGCCTGCGTTCAACAATTTCCCTCTCGCTTCGTAATCTCGTTACCGCCGTCTTGATATAGCGACGACAATGCTGAACACCGACAAGTCCATCGCATCGCGCTGATTGCTGAATCGAACCTCGAAGCCGCGGCTCACCCTTGTGTCCACATAAAATGATGGGGCAAAGTGGGCCCTTATTTGATGGTAAAGCCTCCGACGGAACCGAAGCCGGGATTGAATCAATACCGCCAGTCTCACATGCCAGGAGCTGCCTCAACCCAAAGTACCCGTCAGTAGGTGCTACTTTTTGAAGAAAAGCCTTCAACTCACGAGACTCCAATTCTGCAGTATAGGGACGATTGCAGGAGGTGCTCACCGTGACCCCTCGATGACAAGTCGAGAGACGTGCATGATGCCCGCTCGTTAGTCATGAGGACCAGGTTCTCTTGGCTTGCGATGTGGGGAAGAAGCACCGAGCCTCGCGACGGCCATGAATGCCTACCACGAGGGCTCCTGGGGGGTGTATCTAGACACCCAAGGCCGCATTGCGGCTAGCTCCGACCATCGACTCCTCGCCTCAAGCTCAAGAGTGCTCACCCGCACAGAAGACAGGGGCGGAGTGAGTTGGGATCAGCTACTCCGTACCCGCCCCCGTGGCTCCTAGCCCTCTCCGCGGTAGCGCTAACGGCTCCAGGTGGCGGAGGACTTCCACACCAATTCCGGAGTACGGAATGAGATGACGGTATTCGTTTCCTCGATATGCAGTCCATGCCCCGTCCTCCAGTCCAGGGAACATGCCCACTTGCGGCTCAGTCTCCACCGAGCGGTGTCCTCCCCACAACCAGCCCAGATGAGATCCAAGCAATACCCCGACGTTGGTGCGAAACTATGCCGTTGGCGAGTTATCCCCGCGAGGCGATCAGGACCTACGGAGTAGATGTGGGCGACTAATCCGCCAACGGAATGGTCAGCGGGGGGCTTGGCCTGCATCCTCCGGGTACAGATGCCCAATACGGCCGCCCTTGACAGTGCGGCTCCCGAAACGCCGTCGGATCCGTGAGACGGGAAGCACACGGGTCAAGGTTTGGAGCGCCGTTTCGCGATGTAAACGTTCTGCCGCAAGACGCCACGGAATTTGAAGACGACGATCAGCATCACGATATCCGCGGCGCATAATGCCCGTTTGTAACGTAAGCTTCACTCCCCGCTCCTCGGAGTCCTACGTGCGATCGAAATTGCTTGACAGTTCTGGCCTCTGAGTCACCTCCTTGATCGGAGCAGGTGGTTCAGATCCATTTCCGAGTCGACGATCAGGGGGAGGAAGCGGTATGCGGCCAACTTTATAAGGGCACTAAATATCCACTAGCCCACCCGAGGCCATGAACGGCGGCCCCAGAGCCCCGTATTTCTCCTCGATGAGCGTCTGCCGTTCGCCGACGGCATTTGGCCCACACCGGGGGCTATCCAGTCAAAGCGCAGGTAAATCAATGCACAAAGGAGCAATCTCGATTAATTCGGGTCCTGTGGTTCGTCGTTCCGCTCTTACCAAACACCGCGATGCAGGCTTCCAAAGGGCTCACTTGAATGGGCTCTGGGTTACTTGTAATGTCTGCTCCGTCGAGGTGAAGAACGCCACTTCCAGCCCATGGCAACACTCCCTTCTTCTAGAAACAACTGCCCCTGACCCCAGATATTAGCATTCGCGCCCCCTTCGTCCGATGGCCAGAAGTCCATTTTGCCACGCGCCGAGTGGTCGGTGGAGGTATGCCGCATGTGGGCCTCATCCCTGTTGAGCACGCCCAACTGGGCCAGGCCAAGACGGCGTCCCGTCCAATGGAAATGCGACCCAAGGACAGCAAGGTCTTCCAGGACTCGGTCCTCATCGCTTCAGTCAAGAAGCACACCCCCTCCACGCGCGTCTGCAGCGAAACGCGCGGTCGCCAATATTACTTGGACGGGGATTCACACAATACCACGCTAGCACGCTAAGACGAGCAAGGATCGGTAAATAGCGGTCCCGCCCCAACAGCGATACTCCAGCGTCCGCAGGCCTCGGCACGTACAAGTACGAACCGTACTCAGTACTCGGAAAAGGAACCGTGATGGCTTCAGACGGAAGAACATGAGCCGCTTCTGCAGGTCAGATTCGTCCCCTGGCCGGGATCGACCGGAGTGTGTGTGGGGCACGAACGCCGTCTTCTCCGTGACGGCGAGTCAAGAACCAATGCGTGCGCCGTTCCCCTTCGAGGCATCGGCTCCCTCAAAATATTGCTCGATCGCCGATGAGAGTCCCGGAGTGGGGATCCTTTGATCCCGTGGCTGTCTCCTTTCAGAATACGGGGTAAACAATACTCCAGGGGACCACTTGGGCTGCAGGATATTAGGGCAAAAGTGCAGGGGGGGCTGGACCAGGTGCCACTCCCCGTACCGCCTCGTACCTTCCGGAGCCCCGATTCACCGTGCCGAGAATCGCCGAAGCTGAGGGGCCCCGCCCGGCGGAAGCCCAAGCCCCCTTTGCTCCGGAAAGGAGACTCGGAACGGTGCCCAGGGCTTGGTTCCCTTCCGCCCCTCCCCTCCCCCGGCGGGTGTGTCAGCCGTCTTCGCCACCCCCTCCAACCCCGGATTTCTTGGAGAAAAGTTGGAGATTTCGCCCCTCCAGTCCCGCGAAAAAAAAAAAGAGAAACCATGGGGAACCGTGAGGGGTCCAAGCAAACAAACGAAAACAGTCTCCTCACTTCATCCTCATCCATTTAGAGATACATAAACATCACGCTGGACGGGAAACCACAAAATCAGATACGAACGCGCATTAAAACGGACCGTCAGGGGGGCTCAGAAAGGCAACGGCAGCGAGCAAAGCCGTGCCGAGGGACGTTTCTTTTCTCGCAGGGAAAAATTTCAAGCACGTCACCTGCGGCCCCGGAAATGAGGGGAGGGGGCGCCCCACGATGCCACCCATGAGCGGATTCCGCTGTCCGCGCCCCCCTTGGCCTTTCCCACACCTTCCCACCCCCCGCTCGGTCTGGTCCCGGCTCCGCTCGGCGACCGAGGTGGCCCCACCCGTTTCCTTCCCCAATATTGCCCCAGCGTCCTCCACTATGGCTCTCAAGGCCCGCCCTTGGGCTCGTATTATGTCAACTTGCCCTGCTGCTAGCGCTGGATATGACATCAAAAGCGGCTTGGGGAGAATGCCCAAAAGGCGTGCGAAGCGAGAATTCGTCTTCACAATGCCGGTGGAGCCGCATTTGGAATGGGGCATGTTTCCGCGGTGAGCTAAGGGGGGTGAGAGGGGTGAGGGGGACGGGGACGGGGAAAGGGGGGAGGGGCTCAGAGAATATCCCGGGAGTTGCTGATGCGCTAGAGCCGTCCACGTTTCCTGGAGCCGGCATGGCGAAATCCTCCCCTCCGCAATCATTCCCCGGACTTGGGGCTCATCGCGGGCTCCAATCACTACTCACGGAAAACATTGACACCGAAATATTCCCCCACAGACCTCTGGCTTCCCCGTGCTTTGCAATAGCGGCATTAGCGTGCTCTGGACACTACCCTAACCCCTCACTTTCTACTTGTACACTTCAATGGCAGGGAGGCGGGGTGGAAGAACTACATGGCCTACCCCGGTCCAATCCTCGCGTTCGCCCTCCCCAGCTTCTCCATGGCCTTCTCGTCCAGCCCGGCATACCACTTCATCAGCAGCCCCGCCTGCGCCCCCTCCTCCCTACTCACCTCCATGGGGGGTCCCTTGATCTGCGGCAGGTCATCTTCCCTGTCCCTCTCCCACACCGCCCAGCTCGAGGTCTCGCAGCTCCGAAGCCCGAACCCCCGTCCTCGCAGCGCCGTAACGGTGAACTGCCGCAGCAGCACCGCGTCCCCCTCTTTCACGACCGGCAGCGACTCGATGTGCGGCCGGAACACCTGCACGGCCACCACATTGTTCGGCGCTGTAGTCTGGTCCGTGATCGTAAGCGGTAAGAGGTGATCCCTCGGCCCGCTCTTGGGCCGCTGTGGGTTCGGCGGCTGCGCCGTCGCGACGCCGAAGACGTCAACCTTGCGGTTGATGTTGGCGCGGAGCACCTTGAGGGCCGTCAAGTCCAGCAGCGTCAGCCGCAGAATCTTGTTCAGCTGCAGCTTCAGGAGCGTCTGCGACTCGCGCTCCGGCTCCGGCTCCGCCGCGTCCCCTAGCTCCGGCGACTTCACCTCGGGCTCCGGGCTCGCGCTCATCTGCGTGCTCCTAGTCCGAGAGCGCGTGGTCCGCCCGGTTGACCGCGGGGTGGTGTCCACCGCCACCGCCGCGCGCCGCGCCGCGAGCGACACCTTTCCTAATTGTGAGTTCGGATCCCCCTTCGAAGCGCTCTTCTCCCGCGCGGCGAGAGAGTCTCTAGCCATCCGCTTGCTCGGGTCGCGCTTCGAGAGGTCCTTCTCCGCTGACACGCTGCGGCTGTGTCCGCGGTTTCGTAGCGATTTTATTGTGATTGCAAAGCCCTCCGCGGAGCTCGGGGTTGCGACGTGTATCGCGCCTTTCGTTTTCTGAGAGGGAGCTGTTTCTGTAGTTGGCGATGCGGCATCCTGACGCGTCCTTGGTGTTGTTTTGGTTTCGGGCGCCTCGGGCTCGAGGGTAGGGGACGCGAGGGTCACCTTCTCCGTTTTCCTCGTATCTTCTTGGCGAGCCATGTCCATCGCGTCCTTAAAAGATTGGGCAGCTGAAGGCGGTTGGGTAACGTCTGGAGTGGGTAGGTGGTCGGCCTCTCGGTGCTCCGGCGCAGTGATGGTTTCCTGAGAGACGGCACCTTCCGTGACTTCCACTTCGTGGTGTTGTGTTGGCTGTGTTAATGGCGGGGAAGCGAGCGCTTCGACACCTCGTAAAGGCCTCGGTGATGTTTCCTTGTCCCCCCTAGGCTCGTCATGCGGTTGGGCACCGCTGGTGACCTTTTCAGGTTGTTCCCCGGCATCTTCGGCGGCCGCACCGACGTCTTCACGATCCACGACGATTGAATCCTCCATTTGCCTCTCGATGTCAGCCTGCACCTGGTCATCCAAAGACTCATACACAGGCTCAGGCGCCACAACCTCGGCTTCACCGTGTTTTTCCTCAACCGGTTGGTTTGGCTCCTGAGCTCTGTCGCTGAGCGAGGTCGTAGGTTCCAGAGTAGGGCGTTCCGCAGCAGGACTAGCCATCTGCACATCCGCATCCGCAGCCGTGACTTGTATTGACGGTCCACTTTCATCCATCTCCACTACAGGGGCCGGCTCCTGCTCAGGCTTGTCTTCGACGGGCTGGGCGACATCCTCCTGCGCCTCCTCGGTCATGGAGACATCAGCGGGTTCCGATGTCTCGGGCGTTGCCCGCGCTTTCTGTTCGTCTGCGGTCGGGGTCTCCGTGGGCTCAGGCTCAGCCGGCTGTTCCACCACTTTCGTATCCATCGGCGAGCGGGGCTCATCTCTTGTCTCCTTGGGTTCAGGCTGAGCTGGCTGCTCCGCCGTTTCCATACGCATCGGCGAAGAGGATGCATGTTTTGCCTCTGTAGGTTCAGGCCGGGCCGCCTGTTCCACCGCCTCCATACGCATCGGTGAAGGGGCTTCATCTCCCATTTCCGTAGGTTCGGGCTGGCCTGGCTGTCCCGCCGTTTTCGCACCCACCGGCGATGATGGTTCCTCCGGCGGTGGTGATGACAGAATAGCCACGAACTCAGGGCCCATGTCTGCCATTTCCACATCCCCTGGCCCCTCAGCCTCATCCTGTTCAGCTGCCACGGAAACTCGACGGATTCCCCCTCTCGTTTCATGAGGCTGGCTGGGTGATGAGATCTGGACCTGCGGCTGGGTAGTGGGATGGCTGTCCTCGTCCTCTGCTTCCTTCTCTTCCTCCCCTTTTCCCTCTTCCTCATCTCCATGACTTCTTACTCCATCTTCCCCTTCCTCGTCGCTGTACTTCTCTTCTTCCTGGGACCCATCCTCCGCTTCATCCTCCGTCTGAAGACCCTCTTCCGTCTCGTGATGGCCGTCAACCGCTTTATCCCTCTTCTCCTCCTTGACTTTGCCTTCCTCCTGTCGATCCCTAACACTGTCGTCTCGACCTTGATCCTCATCCTCCGAGTCGGATATCAAGTCGATAAACACCGGAGCAGACGGAGCAGGCGGCGGCGGTTGCGTCGGGTACTCCCATTCGTCGTACTGCCCCTCCTCCTCATCCTCCCCCTCTCCTTCCTCGTCATACTCCACCCCATCCTGATCGTAACCCTCCTCCTGGTCAAAAACATCCTCATCCTCATCATACATCTCCTCATTCATCTCGCCGTAGTCCTCCTGGTCCTCGTCGATATCAGGCCGATCATCATTATCCTGCAGATCTGCGTAATTCCGGGTATCATAGTCACCTCCCTCGTCCCCATCGTCAGAGGGGAACGATTCGGCTTCTTCCACGTCCATTTCCTCGTCGACGCGGCTCGTCATCTCCGGCCCAGGCCGCGGTTCCGTGTGCTCGACGGCCTTTACCCATTCTTCCTTGGGCGGCTGCTCGGGTAATAGCGACTTGAGGTTGTCCTCGAGGCGCATCGGCAGTTCTTCCTCTGCTTCAGCTGTAGGCTCCTCATCCTCCCCGTCGCTCTTAACAGACTCGATGTCCGAGGAAACCAAGTACGGCTCAGACTGTTGAGGCGGAGGTTCCTGGGGTCGCTCCGCAGACGCGTGTTCATCACGCGCAGAACGTGCCGGCTCTTCCACCTGAGGATGTTGGAAAGGACGACCGAAGGGCTGCTGGGGCAAGTCTGGATAGGGCGATGCCTCCTGGTGAGGCGCGAATGAGTCGAAGGGTAGCCCGTAGGAAGGAGGCATGGTCGGGTAAGGGACGGATGAACCCCAAGGTACCTGCTGGCCGCCGAATCCGCCAAATGGTGAACCAATCCCCGGCTCGCCGAGATGTAGAGCCTGTTCTTGGAACAGAGTGAAGGGTGCGTGCCCCGCTTGTAAGGGTTGAGCCGGAGGAGCGTCTACGTGGCTTGTGCCGCCAGGGATCACCTCTTGCGGCATTCCCCCAAGGTTATCCGGTTGACGATGGTCCATAGCCGCCTGGGGGCGTGAGGGAGACGAGACCCTTTCTTCGACATGAGTAGCGGTGGCTAACATGGAGTTAGACTCGTATGTGATGGTGAGCTCTTCGCGTCGCGCTGCCGGGGTAGGTGTAACTGGCAGGAACGAGGTTTCAACCGTTTGACAGCCGTCATCCGTCATCTGGGGCCGGACAGAGGCGCGAGATTCAGAGGACGGCGCCTCAGCTGGGGTTTCTTGCCTGGGCTCATCAGACCGGTCGCTCGGCTCTACCTCTTCTTTTCCTTGCGCGGCTTCATGTCGCTCCTCGGCCTGGTCGCTTGGCTTTGACCCGTCCTTTTCTTGCGTCGCTTCGCTTCTAAGCTCTCCAGCCTGTGCGCCCGGCTCTTCCGCTCCTTTGTCCTGCGAAGTTTCGTTCCTAGGCTCCTCGGAAGGCTCGCTTGGCCCCTCTCGTTCCTCTTGCGCCACTTCCGGCTCGGGGCTCCTCGACTGGCTAGTATACCTCCACGCGCTGCTATCGCGTCCGAATTTCGTCCGCTTCCGACCTCGGGTACTGGCCTCGGGTTCCTCATCAAAGAGATTAAAGCCACCTTCGAATAGGGAGCCATACGAGACGCGGGCTCTCTTGATGAAAGCTGGAGAGGCGTATTCTTCAGCGCCGAGGTCTTCTTGTATTCGGCGCTTCGCGGGGAGGATGGGCTCCGGTGTCATAGGCCAGGCCACGGGGGATTCGATCGGCGATTCGGTAGGAGTGGAGGGTAGCGGTTCGACATCCGGGGAGTTCTTGTCTGTCGGGCCAGCACGAATGACTTTCGGTTCCTTGAACTGTTCTCCGGTGGCCTGGGTCACGTTAGCAACATGCTGGGGGACAGAAACAAGCTATGGGCACCTAATACCTTCAGTAGAGCTCCGGAAGGAAACCTCGCTTGCCATTCAAGCGAAGTACCAGGACCAGGCGCATCATTCTCCACCCACTCCACGCCATCAAGGCTCAAGAGAACCTCATCCCCACCACCGATAGAGGCGTCGGCAACAGCCTTCGCGCATGCACCGGCAAAGGTAACGCGCACCTGTCCCTTCTCGCGGCGCAGTCGAAAGTCGGGCTCCGCGAGGACGAAGGACAGCGACTTGGTGACAATACTGTAGGGCCATACGATGGTCACGACGCCCTTTGTAGACCGTGTCGCGGTGTCGGTGAGGTGGGGTCCGAGCTCGGCGATGGGGGTGACAGTCGCGGTCTCCAGTTGAGGCGAGGCGGGCCCTCCGTTCGGCAGCTCTGGATCCATCACGAGGCGGTGCGCTGCGCAATGGCACCGGGCGAAACTCGATTGGTGGATGTGGTCAGAGGAGCTGCGCGGGTAGTCGGATCATTGCAGTCGCGTTGTGTGTTTAGCAGCGCGGCGGCATAGCTGGTCTACCAGGCAGCGATGGAGACTGAGAGATCACTGTGTCGGTGTCGTCGCTTGTGGAACCGGAAGCGAATGACGAAGTGAGGCTGCGAGTCGTTAAAGCTCGTGCTGTCATAGGCTGGGGTTGCGCCTAGCTGGGAGTGGTATCTTCTCACCTAAGCTTGGTGCAGAGGTACTCCATTGCGGGACGGGGATGGCAGAATCCTGGTTCAGGAAGGCGGTACGAGGATAGTAAGAATGTAGCTAAGTGATACGTTTTCACACTGTATTATTGCTGCTGCTGCAAGCGCCTGCAAAAACTCTTGCTCTGTAATTGGTCGCACCTTTCTCGGTGCGGCCCGCGCGGGGAGCGGGGAGTGTCCAACATGTTGGTGATACAGAGCACGGCAATACCCGGTGGTTTCAGGCTAGATGAAGGTGCGTACAGGAGGTAGCATTTGGCCCTTGTACCACACCGGGGCCTCGAAGGATCCCGGCCTAGACATCGAAAGGCTGATTCTCACAACTATTCACCATTATTGCTTTCGTA
This sequence comes from Scopulariopsis brevicaulis, assembly GCA_017657125.1. Classification (NCBI taxonomy): domain Eukaryota; kingdom Fungi; phylum Ascomycota; class Sordariomycetes; order Microascales; family Microascaceae; genus Scopulariopsis; species Scopulariopsis brevicaulis. The sequence goes on from JAGFNX010000177.1 coordinate 81,205, forward strand.
TGTTTTAGTTATTATTCTTCATGAAAACTGGCTGTGTTGTTACACTTACACGATCTAGCTCATCGCCCATGCCGTAAAGTGCTCAACCGGAATTTACCATCGCACCGTTCTGGGACTGATTTGCCGCCTTAGATTCTCCACTTCCGGGGTCACCTCGTCGTGCGTTGTCATTGGCTCTCGTTGCCAATTGGCGCTCGGGGCCGGGCCCTGCTGCATCTTCCCCTCAGTTACATCGATCGGCCCAGACATTAACTTTCCCATGCACACGTTCATTCCACTACTCAGCCTTTCAGCACAATGTGGGAAGTAGTTTGTAGCCATTAATGAAGAAACAACTCTACTCTCAAGAGGTTCGGGCATCCGCGCATACATGGCGTCCCAGGCCCGCCATCGAGGCCGTCTTAAAAGATCCATATCCCCCAGCATCTTGTCAGCTTCAGCCTTCAAAGGCGGGCCAGCGCCTATCCAGCCGCCGCCATACCCGCACAGTACCTCGGGCCTTCCCATATCGGGCACATAAACCGTTTTCATCGGCGCCTAGATATCCCCATCGTCGCTTCGATCTCCACTGACCCAGACAAAATGCCTCGGGCGCCAATTGCATCGGCGCCCAAGCGCCGCCGCCCCATCCTCAAAACACGGGACGCCGCCGACCCCTGCCGCCCACGCGCACCGCCGTTGGTCGTCACGGCGACATGGGCCCGGTCTTTGTCATGCGGCCTGCAGGGGACCGTGGGCAGTCGCCGATGGACATGTTGGCTGCAGGTCTGAACCGGTTGTCAAACCTGAGCTACTTAAGACATGGCAGCTCGCCTCGTAGTCGCACCACCTTGATCTGTTCTGTAACCATGTCTATGTGATCCAAGTGTCGCCATGGCTTACAGCGCCAACCATTGGCAGCCCGTCCATGTCCCCGGCGCCGGGGAGCCGGAGGCTAGTCCTCCCCCCTCTCGAGATGGCCGCACGAACAGCAACGCTTCGAGCTTAAAGCGACTTGGTACTGCTCTCCCGTGGAAGAGCTGGAGGAAGGCACCCAAGTCGACAACGGACGTAGATAAGACGCCACAGTTTCTACCCGGTGCGTATCATTACCATCAATCCCGTTCGCCCACTGCCCAGCCCCCACTAACATCCAGTTAGCCTGCGATCATGGCTGGAAGCCATACACCATGAGGAAGCGGGTGCTGGTTCCCATGGCTATCTGGACCGCGGCGCTGGCAGCCGTGATCGAGTTTTTTGCACAGAAGAGTAACCGAGAGGGAGGCCTGTCCTTGTCTCGAACGGTTGACGACATTCCCAAAGTCGCTCGGTTCAGCTACGAGTTTCTGCCCACCATACTGGCCGTGATACTCAGTATCGCGTGGACTTGGATCGACCTGGACGTCAAGAGAATCCAGCCGTGGCTGGCGTTGTCGAAGGAGGGCGGCGCACGGGTGCAAGACTCGCTCACCCTCGACTATCCCTATGATTTTGTTGCTTTGGCACCGTACAAGTCTGCAAAGCGGCGGTATGAGTATCCTCTTGCCTCTTTGCAGTAGTGTGCTACTGACCAGATCTCGCAGACACTGGCCTGTCTTCGTCTCGGGAACCGTCATGGTACTGATATTCTGGGTCGTCACGCCCTTGCAAGGTGCCATCTTCGGTACCGGCCCCGTCCAACTCCGCGAGCCCACAACCTTTTACGAATCGCAAGATCTCCTACCCATCGAGGAGCAGTCGACGCTAATCGACACCTCCGTCCTCCATCACATGTACGCGATCAAGTATCTCGGCCAGTCTTACCCGAGGTTCACCACAGCCCAGTACGCCCTCCGCCCGTTTCAGCTGGAGACGGACTCAGCGCGAGGCGCGAAGAACTGGACGGCCACGACAACCAAGTTCTGGACGGATCTCGACTGCCAGCCAGCTCACAACATCACCGCGCGCACCAACGAGTGGGAGGGCTATTTCGATTACGACAACGGGAAGGGTTGCAATGCCAGTCTCATCGCCACCGTGAAGGGCATGAAGGGATACGATACCTACCATATGCATTACTACGGCTGGTATACGAGCGCCCACGCGTCGCAGGCCATCGGAGTCCCGACCTGTCCGTCTGATTTCTCTAACAACTTCCTCGCCGTCACGACAAAGGGAGATCTCGAGGACCTCGAGATGACGGCCCTCTTTTGCGAGACAAGCTACTGGAAGCAGCGTGTCAACGTGACCGTCCCCGACAGCAACTTCCGTCCCGACGATGCGTCCATCACGCCGGCCGGGCCGGTTGAGGTACTCCCGGACACGGAGTTTAACACCACGGGCTTCGAATACCTTCTTGGAAGTAGCGTCTCCGAGGTACAGGGCGTTCGCCGCGACTATCCCCGCAACCTCATCGTGGACCAGTTTGATCGGGTCAATGACACGGGCGTGCAGTACCCCCTCGATGCGATGGTGGGCTTTGTCATTGGCGGACGGGAACGTCCACTCGATGACTATCTCGACAAAACCGTGATGGGGGATGCTTACCGTGCTATCCACCAGTACGCATTCTCCCTGACGTACAACTCTCTCCTGACCGAAGCGATGGCGTCCAACGAGACGAGAGAGGGGTCGGTTGAGTACGTGATGCACGGGGTCATCGTAAGTCGAGTCTTCTCTGCGCTCGTGGAGGGACTACTCTTGGCGATTGGCTTGTGCTGTATCGTTCTCCTTGTCCTGAGTGCTCGTACAAAGAGCAACCTGTCGTCCGACCCGGCCGCTCTCGGCGACCAGATAAGCGTGTTGCGGAACAGCAATGAGCTGTTATACGCTATTCTTCGCGAGTCGGCCTTCCTCGAGGAGAAAACCCCTACCGGCCTCGAGAATATGAAACTCCACCTTCGCTGTGCCTGCCACGATCCCGACGGCACCGCAACGATAACAGTTACTGGCTTATCAACATCACTCCCCCAATCATCTCGAGACAACAGCCCTTCGCCGGACATACAGGACGATAGTTACAAGCCAGTTAGCCCCTTGGTCTTGAAAAGGGGCTCTGGAATCGCATTCTCGGTTTTTTTAGTGGCTGCTTTGGCTGGATTGTTGGCGCTGCGGCTCCAGGAGCAAAAGTTCGGTGGTGAGTGAAGCTTCAACTTCGAGATGCGTTGCCGAAACCACTTTTGTACTTACATTCTCTGCAGGACTTCTCCGGCCATCGGAGAGCTTCGAGGTCCTCCAGCTCCTAGAGAACTATATCCCCACGGCCATCGCAACCCTAATCGAGCCGTATTGGGTCCTAGTCAACCGGATGCTCTGCATCTTCCGGCCCTTCGAGGACTTACACAAACCGAAGAAGCCATCGCACGCAAAAGGGGCGATGAAGGCAAAATACGCCTCCATGCCGCCTCAGCTCACATTCTGGGCCGCCTTGAGGTCGGGCCACATCCTCTTGTCAGTGGTATGCATAGTCGCTCTACTAGGAAACATCCTCGCCGTCGGGCTCGGCGGTCTCTTCAGCGAGGAGTCCATGCGGGCGTCGTACCCCGTCGACCTCGAGTACTCGCAGTCCCACGAGTTCGACCTCCGGGACCCGCATTCCTTCGCCAGCCAGGGGAGGGAGAACGACAACTTCTTTGGAATCGAGGCGAATATCACGTTCAACACGCCGATGCCGCCGTGGGTGACGGGCGAGTACTACTTCCAGCCATTCTCGGCATCGAGCCCGTCCGAGCATAACTTGACAGAGACTTTTGACGGTCGGACGCGGGGATACGGGATTGACATTGCTTGCGAGGAGATGATGCCGTACAGGCGGGTAGGCGATATTGACATTATGGATTACCGGCCTGTGATGGAGCGCCATGGGTTATCCGACTTCGGGTGCTGGAACTTTTACAATGTGACCTGGGGGGGCAATGTTGACGCCGGAGCCACGGCGATTGAGGGTGCTAGCGGGCACTGCCATACCCTTCTCCTCAACTGGGGCAGGTCCGCTAGCGACCCCGTAAAGGATCGGGATATGCGGTATATCAACTGCCGCCCGAGCTTCAAGACAGCGTTCTTCAACGTCTCCGTCGATGCCCAAGGCCACGTTCTCTCTTATAACCGGTCAAGCCACTTTGAGGACAACCTTGGGTACGAGAGATCCAAGAATCACACCGAGACACTCATGGACATGACCATGCGAAACATGGCCACGGGCGGGCCCAGGTGGCACAACGACACGTACTCTTACGGATGGTATGCCGACGTCATCAAGTTGACCAACGGAACGCGATTCATGGACCCCTCCGAGCCCTTACCCGAGCCGTCCTACGTCCTTCCCCTCGTGGAGGACATCTGGAAGCGATCCTTCACTTACCTCCTCTCCTCCTCCGACATCGTTAACTACGCGTCACCCGAAGAAAACCAACAGCCCTTCACGGGCACCCGGTTCGTAACGGAGACCCGCATCTTCATGTCCGAGGCAGCCTTCATCGTCAGCGCCACCATTTTCGTCCTCTACATCATCGTTGCGGCAGTCCTATACGGCTTCTCAGTAAAGTCCCTCCTTCCAAAGATGCCGACTAGCATCGCCGCGGTCCTCGAGTTCACCGCTGCTAGCAGAGCGGTCCGGGAATACTCGCCCGAGATCGACGCGGACCTTCGGTTCGGGAGGTATATCGGGGTGGATGGGAGGAAGCATGCTGGGATAGAGTACTCTGAGCTCGTGATGCCCATAGATGAGGCATCTCTGCGTGCCGCGGGTGAGAGCGGCGGCTCGGGGTTACGACGAAGGTGGTTTTGGAGGCGCCGTAGCGAATCTGAGAAACAGGTTCGGCCGTTGATGGAAGAGTAATACGTAATACAGTTTCCCAGCGGCAGAAAATAGATTGAGCTGGACAGATTCAGTCAATATTCTCCATATGAACAGAATACTCGTCGCGAACGTAGGGTCATGAGGCCGTGCTTCACGAGGCGACGAGAATCTGAGACTCACGCTCATGTATATGCACGAAGCCCGCGTCGTATCGTCTCTACCGAATAAGTCGTCCCACAGAGTCTACATCTTGAACCGGGCGAGCTCCAATCAGTCGGACCAGGACCCGAAAGCCAGTATTAACACCTAACGCCGTTGGAGGCTAGAGGGAGAGGACCCAAGTCGACGGCACCCCCTCCATGTAACACTGGACACCGGCGGACCGGACGGCCGGCATGGCCAACCAGCATATCGGAATGTGCACGTGATCCTTCTAATACTGACTACCATTAATCATTGAATCATCGCCACCCACTCTCGATACTACTTCGAAGGGTTATTCACTAACACGTCACGACTAGCCATTGTAGTTTCTGGTTCCAAGAGGAAGTCTTAGCCCCGGGTATTTTATACTTGCATGTTCCAGATGATATACAATCATAAACCCGCAACGGGTTAAAAATACAAGCAAAAAAAGGCGTATGTACAATGAAGAAAAGCAAAAGAAGCCCCCATTTTGTCCCCGTGCAAACCAAGAGAGAAACGCCGCTATCCATCCATACCACCTAATTCATCCCAACGTGCCCACCAATTCGACTCTGTTCTACAGAAGGAACTTGGCGCCGAAGCGGGTCGTTCCCCTCTTGCGGGTCATCTGGATGCTCTCACCCTCGCCGGCGGTGCACTCGGTGCCCGCGGAGAGCTGCTGAACGGCGGACCAGGTGCCGCTGCCGCAGCGCTGGAAGGAGTTGCCTCCGATGCAGTTCCAGGTCCCGTTGGTGCACTCGGTGCCAACGGCGTAGCCGCCGCTTCCAGACCCGTTGTCGGAGCCGCTACCAGACTCGCTGTCGGAGCCATCCTGTTCGCTGTTGTTGGCGGGGACTTCCGTCTCGGGAAGATCGGGCTGTTCATCCTCAACGGGCTGCTCATCGGCAACGGGGGTCGTCTCGGCCGGCGCCTCTGGCTCGGGAGTAGAAGCGGGCTCAGTCTCGACAGGGGCGGCCGGCTCAGACGTGGGCTCGATAGGAGCTTGGATAGCACCGGGAAGGGACTCGACAGGAGAGGCAGGGGCAGACTCGCTGGGCGCCTCAGCCTCATCACCGTTGCCGAATTCGTAGTCGTCGCCTGTCTCGCCGCCAGACTCGCCGCCCGCCTCACCACCAGCCTCATCGCCGTCGCCGGATCCGTAGTCGCCTCCAGACTCGCCGCCGCTGCTACCACCGGACTGGCAATCCCCGGTGGGGCCCCCCAGTGTCTTATCGCCCAGGCGCTGGACAACCTGTCCGGCGTTGGGGAACTCCAGGTCGGATCCCTCCACAGTGCTGCATCCGTTGCCGACGTTGGCAACAAACATGTCGGGGAGCGCGTTGAACGAGGACTCGTCACCACCACTGCCGACGGCCTCGGCGGGGGCACAGTTCATGTACATCTCCCGGTTGCCGACGTTGTTGAACCAAGTCCAAGCCAGGGTGTACTTGCCGGCAGGGACATCGTCGGGGATCTCAAAATCGTAGTCGAAGGGGATATCGAGGTTGGCGTTCTCGGGATAGTTGCCGTCGACGCCCTGGGCGGGGCAGCCACCCTCGATCGACTTGATGACCTTCCAGACACTATCCTTGGTGGGCTCAAGGTCGGTGGTGAGCGAGACCTGGCAGGACCCACCGCCGTGAACGGCGGATCCCATAAACTTCATGGGCTGGCTCTCGCCTTTGTTCATGACGTTGGCGGCCACGCTGGAGTCATAGGCGACGCCCTTGCAGGGGAAGTCGGAGCCGGACTTGTCCAGGGGGCTGTTGTCGACGGTCCAGCCCTTGGGGGTGGTCATAACCACGTGGGCGCTGGCGGAGGCGACCAGGCCGAAGATGGTGTAAAGTGTGTTGGTATACATCTTGATGATGATGAAAGTGCTTGTGTGTTCCTTGACGTTCCAGACGAAGGGTTGATCTCTTCTCGAGGGAGTGTGTGTGGCGAACAAGAGTTTATGTTCGTCGGTATATATAAGGCAAGATCGGTCACGACCTAATCTTATTTCTGTGCTTTGTTCGACAAAGTTCGGATGAAGAACCGTTTGTGTTTCGTTTCCAACGAGGGAAAGTCTTTGTGCTCCAGGCGCAATTGTGTGCAAAAAAAAAAATGAAAGAGCCAGGTCCTAGCCTTGGGTCTTTAAAAAAGGAATGTAAGAGTGAGGGTTGTTGTTCAAGGAGTGAAACAACAATCCAGACTTTGAGAAGGATAGACAGAATGAGGAGACTCGTGTGTTCCACAACAAAGAAAGGGGAGACAGGGTCGGCGAGGACGGGGGTCTTATATCCCCGTCGGGGGCCAAACGAACGACGACGAACCAGGTCGGCGCAGGTCGACGGACCCTGGACTCAGACGGAAGATCCTTAGGGGGGGTGCTCCATCGAGGAGTGGAGTCGCAGGGAAAATCAACCTGCATACTGCAAGACCTTTGCCGAAAGAGGAAAGAGTGGGAGACAGGGGAACGGGCCACTGAGCCGCAGGAACAAGTGGCGAGGGATTGGCCCTGAGCCCACGGAGGGTACGAAGTACGAGGATACTTCGTACCGGACATGGGGGGTGTGTGGAGATGAGAGGAGGGACGAAGAAAAAGGTTCCATGAGGAGGGTGCCGTCTTGGCACCGGGCGCGCTCCCGGAGCCTGAATGGGCGTGGACGACGAGATCCACTCATCTCGTCTTGGTCCGCTTGGAGTTCCCCACCGTCCAAAAAGGCCAAAAGGCTATTCTAGCCAGTTGCGCGACGCCATCGACAAGTGTGCGCCCGACTTGACGCACCGGAGTGATCGCCGGACCCATTGTGCCGTACGGGGCGGGCGTGAGGAGGGGGAAAATGATCCGGTAGTCAGGGGCAAGACAATGCGGGAGCGCCCTGATAGGCTGGCTGTGAATGACACTTTGTTCCGCATGTTTCGAGATGATGAGAACGGATGACGGGAACGGGGCGTGCGAAAGTCGGGCATCCCAAGCGAGGGGTGTGTGGGCCGAGACAGCGAAGCGCACTCGGGATGTTTCCATGCCCTCCTGCCCAATTCTTCATCGCCGCGTGAAGCGGATGGAAATCCATCAACAGGAAGGGCCGAGGACAACCACAGAGGGAAGGGGTCCGTTCCCTCCATTCAGCGAGGTCGAGGTGGATGAGTGGATGGGTGCTCGGTGTTAAGACCGCAATAGGAAAGCATCGACAGGGGCCGGGATCCGGGGGCAGCTCTGCCCTTCCATCGCTGGGGGATCGCCCGGGACGTCCTCTTGGCCTTTGTTAGCACGCAGGCATCTCGGCGCGAATAGCTGCCGGGTCGGGGCAACCTTGACGCCGCTCAGTGGGCCGAACGCGACGCCCTGGCGGGATTTTCGAAGGCCCTCGGATTCTGGACATGGTTCAGGCTGGTTGATGATCAGGTCTTGGATACGAGAGGTCAAGGGTCCCCTGGCTTAGTCAGGGGGGCTCTGCCACGGCGGCCTCTCGCCTGTGGCCGAGAGGAAACGTTACGCCACCGCCTCTTCCTTGGAACTCCAAGTGACAGGTCCCATGTCTCCCACAGCCTTCCCAAAAGAAAGTCTAAAAAAAACAAATTATGGTCATAGCGGAGGTGTGGACACGTTCTTCGTCTGGTTACATGCACCAGTGGCCCTCGGAAGGATGGGAGGCCGACGACATTTGGCGGCATCGAAAACCTTCTACCCGATCCCGACGAGGCACTAGGCCCGGCCGGGAAAAGTCGAGCACAGCAATTCTAGCTCATTGCCAAGGCGTCTTCCCGGTCGATCCTGTTCGCCTGCATGCGAGACCGAGGGACAAGGGGCCCCCGTCTGGACTCCGACGCGAGAAGTCCACACGGGCTCTCCACTTCCCAAGCCACGATCTCGGCGTCTTCGTGAATCGGGACACCCGGCAATGGCGCCCACTAGGTTGTTTCAACCTGCCATCCCCATCACCCCAATCACGACTGACAGTCGTCAATCCAGCCCAAATGTCGGCGCGCGCACGGGAAGGCCCGGGCCAATGGGCAGCGGCGGTCTTGCTTAGCTTCAGGGGCATCGAAGTTTGAGCGTCTTCTCCCATCTCGCGCAGCCAATCCCCTCTCTCACATGCAACTTTCGTCGGAGTTACCTGGAAGCGAGTCGACAGGGGTCGGTGAGGTGTTTTCCGACCCCTGCTCGGCCCTCCCCACCCTGCTGCGTTCATGGAATTTCTTGGTTGCATCGCAGACTCGCAGAGAGCTGGGTTACAGGGGTAAAGGTGCGGGGTACAAACTCTTGGGAGCATCGTGTGCCGTGTCGAGGGTACCGTGCTCGCGGCGGTACCTGGGGATGGTTCCACCAGGCCCAAAAACACATGGGAAAATAGGGGCATCTACCGCGGGTGAGCGGGGTAGGCTGCCTTGGATCCTGTGTGCCGGGCGCATGTGGCTGGGAGTGGACCGCATGCCTGAACAGGATGACAGTGTGGGTGGAAACTTTTCCACTCGCTCGGGGAAGGCGATTCCACGCGGTCGGCACCAGTCATGCGCCAGGCGGTGGCAAGCCATGCGCGGCAAACTGAGCCACAAGGCCACCAAATCCACTCCGGACCGCGCGATCCAGCTCTCGTATCCCCGGAGGCCTCGGTGGGAAATACGATGATCGGGGATGCTCAGCCGCTCAATCCTCCCGTGGCCAAGTCTCGTGTGCTCGAGATTCTTCAAGTCTGCCCTCTCCCCGTGCAACCCCACAGGCGAGTGACGAGCCGTGAGCCGAGAGGGCACGGGGACGACGGACGCCCCAGCCCGCCCGTGGCACGGCGACAGCGCATTGAACCGTCCCGTCTCGGCCAGGTCATCTCAACACGTCAGGCTGCAGCCCCTCCGCCCTGACACGCCACCCCTAGCGTCTCGGCATGCCTCTACCGAGTGGCTCACCCCGTTTGTGTTTGCTAAACGCCCGTGGCGGTGATGACGACAGCTCCGGCGCTTCACCGCCCTGTAAGGTGGAAAGACGAAGCAAAACACTCGACGCCCGGCAGTCTCACTCACCGATGTGTAAGACATGGACGTCGACGGATATGTGTGGTCCCCCCTCGATGGTCTGTGGCGGGCGCCGCTGACACGGATCTTCCCACAGGGCCACTTCCAAAAGGGCCCGTGGCGTCGACCGACTGGCTGCAGTGGCCCCGGCCCACTGACCTCACTGACCCCTGCATTGGGGGTTACCGGGATCATGGGTGCACAGACCCACACTAAAATGGTGAAACACGACCTGTTTGAGGCCAGGGGAAGGGTCTTTTGGCCTTACTCATCCACAGATTCCCCTCCCACTTACCTAAATGGGGGAAAGAGGATGGCATTCGCCTGCCGGTGCGATGGACTCTGAGAGCATCGACTGCGGCACAAGACACCGACGAAGAATCTTTTCGCTTTCTGCCGAAGAGGCCGACGATGGTGAAACGAACCAAGGAGCCGCTTCCCGCGGAGATAACCGTCGTTCCCCTCCCCTAGAAAAACTCTAGTGAGGGGTAAAAGGAAGCATGATCCACAGATTGATCCTCAGGTGCAAACGATTCGCTCCCCCTGACTCGCTCCCCGCTAAGCAGAGTGCTTGGACACGTCTCATCGACAAATTCATCTGAATTTACCCATACAAGTACAAGTGCGGTATACCCAACTAGTCCGTCGGTCAAACACCGCTACTTTGGCGCCCAGTTCGAAACGAAACAGCCCAGTCGCTTTTGTCGGGCCACTCCTGTGTGCTTGCTGCTTCCTCAACCCTGACTCTGAATCCTGACCGAACGCCGTGTGGACCACCGGCGTGGCCATCCGTTGGGCCTCGCAGGCCGATCCTGCGACCGCGGTCGGCTGAACCCGGGGGGCCATTGGCAAGACCTTCCCTTGGAATCCTTAAAATTCCCCGGCTCGACGGGGTATGGAAGGTGATTGGATCTCGGGCGGGCCAATCATCTCGCCGTGGAACGACCTGACCCTGCTGACCCCCCCGCCGGGACTGATCTCAGACCTCCCCTGCCTGAGACTTCTCTAACATGAATCAGTCCTGTCATGGTGGCGTCCTGCCATTGGCGCCTTGTTCGAGAAGACGACCAATTGCAACTCCCGAAGCGTGTTGTGCGTGCGTGCTTGCGGTGCTTGAAGCGCTACTCTTAACGAGATCCCTTCATTTTTATCAAATGAACAAGGACCTGAGTCACGCCCCATTCTCCCGATGGGAACTGAGAAGGGGGGTATCATTTTCGAGAGAGTCGGTACTATTGTAGGGTTATCGAGGTCCCTGAAACACCGAGTCATTTGGGACAACTTTCATATGGTGTAAGTCGATGTAAGTATGCCTCGCATGTTCCGCTGCCAAGATTAGACCATGGCAATACATCTCACCAGCATCGTGCTTTTTTGGGAGCGAGGATGCGTACAACGACTCAGTATTACCTCATAGGTCGGCTAACCGTGCCGGCGGACGAGAAAAGCGTCCTCGCTGAACATGCGCGCCGTATCCGCGTTCCCTGCAGCACGCGTGCATCGTCCGCCATCGTCATCGCCGATTACCCGTCATACATGTATTCTCAGAGATCAAAATAAGCTGTCCTGGCCAAGCCGGCCGAGTCATGGAGGATCGGCCGGGCTCGGGCCTCTGCCGTGCGGAGCAGCTCGCGAGACGAGATTACCAGACCCCTGCGAGAACGTACCATCGGCATCTCGCGGAAATTGCTCTGAGCTCGAGCTTCTTCTTCTTCTCCACTTCGTCTCCTCGGTGTCGAAGGAGGACAGGGTGCACCCCGGGGGCCTGGGAGTGATCTGCTCCGCAGCACATGGTTACCTTTACCTGCCCTGCCCGGGAGGCGACGTTGCAATCTCCCCGGGAACGAGATTATCTTTCATTTCGCGCAAGTCTCCGGGCGTCAATCTGATCTCCGAATTTCATGCTTGTTTGGTCTGCTTCGCTTGAGGCTCTTTTGTGCTTGTAGGGCCGGGATGGTGCATGTTCTCGGGCTCTTGCCGGGGTAGTTGGAATGGGCCGATTGATCATCTCGGATGGAGGCGAACGTCACCTTCCTGTTGTGATTTGCACTCTTGGTGCTGGCACGATGCTGTGCCGATGGAGCGTGGTGTTGGGTGGCACTCGGTGCTGCACCTCATCTATCGTGCGAGTTGAGACATCGGGTCACATGGCTTTCTCTCGGAGACAGGTGCATTGCTTCATCAAGGGAAGCAATTTGCGGTTGGGGGTGAGCTGGCCGGCGGCCATGTCAACTTGGCGCCGGTCATGCCATCTCGATTCTCCCGCCTCGTCTCTCTTGGACATCTCAAAGACAGGAGAAACATGTTTTATCGATCCCAATCGGCCAAATCTATTGCCTGCTAACCAGTCGAGACATGGCGACACCGGGTGATGCCCCCTCGGATACCTCTCCATGCCGGCATTCCCGATGCTATTAATAGATTTGTTCCTCCTGTCTTGAAGTTCACGATCGCTTCCATGATGTCCTCTCAGACACCTCTTCATGCCGACGTTCCCGATGCTATTAATAGATTTGTTCCTCCTGTCTTGAAGTTCACGCTCGCTTCCATGATGCCGTTTTTGAAACCCAACAAGGGAGCAAAAGAGGTGACTAAGGTCTTGTGAGTAGCCGTTTCATCCGAGAATGGACCATCAAGGCAAAGGCCGCGACCAAAGCGCCAGCTTCTCCCTCTTGAAGTGCTCAAAGTCCCACTCCTTCTTCTCCAGCTCCGCCGGATCCTGATACACATACGCAGTGGTCTCCACCTCGTCCCCAGTGTCAACCAGCCGGACCTTGACCTTCTCCTTGACATACTCGGGTCCTTCGAACTGATCGAGCTTTATCATGTTCGCGTCGGTCAACCCCGTCGCGTACACGCCGCGAACCGACTCGCCTTCCTGGGCGACGATGCCCGGGTAGTCGGCCCACTTCACGCGGTGGCGGACGTAGCCGTCGAGGACGCCGGGGTGGAAGGAGTGGAGGCCCTCAAACACCTTGCCCGGGTTCATCGCGCCATACACAGCGGAAAAGAAGACCTCCGGTGCCATCTAGAGTGGTGACATGTTAGCCTGACCGAAGCGGGAGTGACGCTATCGCCGGGTGGCTGGAGCTAGCTACCAAGGTCCCTGTTGGCGCGAGTTAGCAACCTGATACCGGAAGCTAGGGGCACTAGGTACTGGCACAGACAAGCCACGCACCGTAGAAAAAGGCTGTAGACTGGCCACTCATGTCTGCCGCCGTTGGAGATGCTCCGGAGCTGGTGGTTGCCTGAAGACGCTCCTCGCCGGACGGCTTATGCATTGTAGTGATAGTCTCGTTTTTATTAGTAAGACACGAGGGGAAACAGATGGTGCTGCCGCAAGTCGACCGAGTACGCTGGACAAATGGCTCTGATGCGAGGGTAAGTGGTGACTCAAGGGCCTACGGGTCTCTGCAAGCCACCCTTCACTCCCTAGCTGCGGAAGACGACGCGGGGTATCTTACCTGACCTCAGCCCGAATCCCGGACCAATGCCCCACCGAGAAGGGGAGCTTCCCGTTCCATAGCCACTCTCGAGGCTCAACTGCGCGGTGATGTGGGGTGAACAACAGTCAACACGCGGGGGCCTTATCGATAAGAGGTGCTTGGTCGACCCACATTATGACAAAGCTTTCAATTTACAGCCGTCCATTGGTTCGGAAAAAAGTTCATCCACCCCCTAGCGCAAGGTGAATTCGCGACTGCCATCCCCCGACCGCGACTTCCACGAAATTTCCGTGACCTGGCGTGTGAGGCTGCGCATTGATTTCGGGGAGCTTTAAGCATCACCACAACGGGCCTCGTCGCGCCTTCCCACCAATTCCGCTCACTACCACCTACCGAACCCGTCATTTTAATCGCACGACAACGACGGAAACCATTCGGAGTCATCTCGTATATTTTGTGCGCTTCTGGGATGCTCCACTAATACATTACTGGTCGCGCTCCCTCCCCACCAACGATATCGCGAACGACAGAGCTACGATACCCACGCCAAACCCGACCGGACTGTGGTGAACGCATCACAAGGGCTGGTCTCGGACCACGCCTCGGAAATATCACTCTCGGAATCCATGGGCCTGCGCCGTGCGTAGGTTTGATGCGCCCGGCGCGAACATGGCCAGCCTCGAGGATACCGTGAAGCGGCTAAGCACGCCGGACTTCGGTAATGTCCACCCCCGCCTTGGGACCCAAGCTCCCCCCAGCTAACATTGTGCCTGCAGAAACGCGGTTAAGGATAGAAGCGGCGACAGCACTCCGTGATAGCCTCGAATATTACACAAATGGGCAGAATTATGCCGCCTTCCTGCAGCGGGTCATGCCCGTCTTCATCGGCATATTGCGGGGACCCTGCATCTTCCAGAGCAACTCTCCGGAGCACGTGCGTATACTACTTCTTAGTTATCAAGGCCTTGTTCTCACGCATCATGATAGAGACTACGCAACTCCATATTGGAGATCCTGCATCGGTTCCCCACGCCTCCGATCCCGCCTACCAACCCGTCCCCGCCGACCTCGCCTCTCGAGCCGTATGGCGAGGAAATAGTGGACCTTCTCATGAACCTGGTCCGAAACGACAACGAAGAGAACGCTGCGCTTTGTGTAAAGATCACGTCGGATATCCTTAAGCATCTCGCGAAACCTCTGGCCTCGAGGTTCCAGCCGTTCCTGAATCTCATCCGCGACATCTTCGACCAGACCGAGAATGTCGTCCGCGAGCAGCTCGACAACACATCCCTGTCGACGGGTGCGGCTCATGGGGCACCGTCGACCCCGGGAAGCGTACAGACGAACTTCCAGTCGCCGCGGCCGGGCTCTCCCGTGGCGTCAGTCACCGACCTTGGACCGGATCCTCAGCAACAGAACCGGATGCTCGTGAAGGGCATGCAGTCGTTCAAGGTGCTCGCAGAATGTCCCATCATCGTTGTCTCCCTTTTCCACGTGTCTAAGCAGCTCGTGGGACACAACGTGAAGCTCTTCGTCCCTCCCATCACCAATGTCCTGATGCTGCAAGCGAGCGCGCAGAAGCAGGCTCACGAGGAGGCCAAGACTCGGGGTGAGATATTCACCGGTGTGAGCCCCTTGATCAAGAACCGAGCGGCTTTTGGCGACTTCATCACTGCCCAGGTCAAGACCATGAGCTTCCTGGCATTCCTCCTTCGACAGTTTTCCCAAGAGCTGGGTAACTTTATGAAGGTCCTACCCGATGTCGTCGTCAGGTTGCTGAAGGACTGCCCCCGCGAAAAGTCAGTTACGCGCAAGGAGCTGTTGGTCGCTATCCGCCACATATTCAGCTACACGTCGCCCAAGATCTTTTTACATAAGATCGACGAGCTCCTGGACGAGAGGACGCTCACTGGCGATGGCGTCACGGTCTACGAGACGATGAGACCAATGGCGTACGGGATGCTTGCGGACTTGATCCATCACATCCGCGACTCGCTGAAGCCTGAGCAGATTCGCAAAATCGTCGAGGTTTACACGAAGAATCTGTTGGACGACTTCCCAGGCACCACTTTCCAGACCATGAGCGCCAGACTCCTCCTGAACATGCCAGAGTGCATCGCGAAGATGCCGAACAAGGCGGATGCCAGGTACTACCTGATCGTCATCCTGAATGCGATTGGGAACAAATTCGTTGCCATGAACCATCAGTACCCCAATGCTATCAAGCTCTGGAAGAAGTACGAGAAGCAGGCTGCCGAGGGCATCACCGAATCTTACCTTCCCGACGAGAGGGCCCCCCCTGATTGGGACGAGGTCGACATCTTCAATGCGACGCCGATTCGAACCACAAACCCTCGAGACAGGGGCTCCGACCCCATTGCGGAGAACAAGACTCTGTTCCGGTGTCTGATGAGCGTGCTGAAGGCCACTTTCTATCAGCTGCGTACGTGCAACATCGGCCCTGTGGTGGATCCTAAGAACGCGCCTCCGCATTGGCATGACGTTGCCTTTGGATTCTCAGCCGAGGAGGTCAAGGTCATAACGAAGCTTTTCCGCGAGGGTGCCAGTGCCTTCCGGTACTACGAGCCGGAGAAGCCTGTCAACGAACCACAGCCAAACTCGCCGGCAGAGTACGTGGCGAATGTGTCGTGCAGCAAGGAAGAGAAAGACCTTCTGGAGACGTTTGCGACCGTTTTCCACTCCATCGATCCAGCGACTTTCCATGAAGTCTTCCAACAGGAGATACCCCAGCTATATGACATGATATTCGACCATGCTGCCCTGTTGCACATCCCTCAGTTCTTCCTTGCCAGCGAGGCGACGTCACCCAGCTTCTGCGGAATGCTACTTCGGTTCCTGATGGACAGAATCGACCAAGTGGGGTCATCCGACGTTCGAAAGTCGTCGATTTTGTTGAGGCTTTTCAAGCTCGCCTTCATGGCGGTGACCTTGTTTGCGAGCCAGAATGAGCAAGTTCTGCTGCCGCACGTCGTCGACATCGTCACGAAGTCGATCGACTTATCCTCAAAGGCCGAAGAGCCCATCAACTACTTCCTTCTTCTCCGCTCGCTGTTTAGAAGTATTGGTGGCGGTAAGTTCGAGCACCTTTACAAGCAGATCCTTCCGCTGCTGGAGATGCTTCTTGATGTCTTGAACAGCCTTTTGATGGTTGCCCGGAAGCCATCCGAGCGGGATCTGTATGTTGAGCTGTGTCTTACTGTGCCGGCGAGGCTCAGCAACCTGCTGCCACACCTCAGCTTCCTTATGCGGCCGCTTGTCGTGGCACTCAGGTCTGGGACCGACTTGGTGGGCCAGGGGCTCAGGACCCTTGAGCTGTGTGTGGATAACCTCACCGCGGATTATCTTGACCCTATCATGGCACCAGTCATCGACGAGCTCATGTCAGCCCTCTTCGACCACCTCAAACCTCACCCATATAACCACTTCCATGCTCACACGACAATGAGAATCCTGGGAAAGCTCGGCGGGAGAAACAGGAAGTTCATGACGGACGCCCAGCAGCTCGCGTACAAGGAATTCTCGGATGACCCCGCCAGCTTGCAGGTTCGGCTGGTCGGCTCCAAGAAGGATCGTCCGTTCCCCGCCGAACTGGGTGTTGAGCTTGCGATCCGCAAGCTTACCGAAATCCCAAAGAGCAACAAGGCGAGCCAGAGCCGCGAGCTCGAGACTTACTACAAGAAGCAGGCGCTACAGTTCCTCAAAGCCCAGCTGAAGTTGAGAATCGGCTTCGACGGTCTCCCCGAGGACTACCCCAGGATGCTCCGCCTGCAGGTCCAAGATCTTGTAGCACGCCGCAAGTTGGACTTCGACCTCAGTCCTTTTGTCACATCGGCTCGGGACGCCTCGATTTCCAAAAAGGATGGCCAGGACGCTCTTGTCAAGCGGTTGTTGAAGGCGCTCATGGCCGCTGAGGCAATGTCCGAGTTTAAGGAGGGGCCTGGTGGTTTCCTAATGAACGTCTGTCGCCATTTCACAATTGTCGAGGTCGGGAGAGCGGTCGTCGACTTCAGACGTGTCATGGCTCCATTCGATCCGAAGGCAGGAGAAGGGCCAATTTGTATCGACACGAGAATGCTTGGGGATGCCATTGTTGAGTCCCTAGCATCTGACCAGGCTGAGGTGCGCGAGGTCGCAGAAAGTGCGTTGCGCGAGATCCACCAGACAAGCGTCACTCTCTTTGGGAACGAAGCCTATGTAGGCAAGCTTCCGTTCTTCGCCTACCTGTCGAGCACCTTCTGTCACAGCTGCTACGAGGAGGAATGGTTCACCAAGACCGGCGGCACCCTGGGCGTCAAGTTCATGCTCACTGAGTTTGACTTGGGTGATCCCTGGCTGGCTACCAAGCAAGGCGAGTTCATCCGTGCTCTCTTGTATGTCATCAAGGATATACCCCAGGACCTCCCGGAGAAGACTCGATGCTATGCGCAGACCACCCTGGAAACCCTCCTGAAGAGGATCACCAAGAACATCAAGAAGGAGGATGCCTTGCCCCAGCTGCCCCAGCCTGGCCAGCCCCAGACCAAGCCGTCGAGGTTGGCGCAAATCTGCATGCTCTTCAACTCGGAGCTCTGCAACATGAACCGGCACGTGAGAGAGACCTCGAAGCGATCTCTTCGCCTCATAGCGTCGGCTGCCGGCTGCCCGGTCTGGGAACTTGTGGAGCACTACCGAGATCGTCTGCTTCAGCCAATCTACGCAAAGCCGCTCAGGGCCCTGCCTTTTGCTGTCCAGATTGGCTATATCGATGCCGTCACGTATCACATGAACCTTAAGCACGACTGGGTCAAATTCGATGGCGATCTTCACCGCATGCTCATGGAGTGCCTTGCGCTTGCTGATGCCAGCGACGAATCTTTGGCCAACAAGCCTGCCGAGTTCAGGACCCAAGAAAACATTGTGTCCCTCAGGGTTGCCTGCATCAAGCTCCTCAGCACCGCCATGAGTTTCCAAGACTTCGCCAAAGGACAAAACAGCGGCACTCGAATCAAGATCGTTGCTGTATTTTTCAAATCCCTCTACTCGGAGTCGCATGCGACTATTGAAGCCGCCAATGATGCACTCAAGTCGATCCTGTCACCATCGATGAAACTACCTAAGGAGCTTCTCCAAAGTGGGCTTCGGCCCGTACTCGCAACACTCGCCGAGCCCAAAAAGCTCACAGAGCACGGCCTAAACAACCTGGGTCGGATTCTTCAGCTCCTCACCAATTACTTCAAGTTGGAGATTGGTTCTCGTTTGCTCGACCACGTGAAGGCCATGGCAGACCCGAATGCCCTTCAGCAGGTGTCCTTCACGTTCTTTGAGCAGAATCCGTCGATGAAGATTATTGTGGCAGTGTTCAATGTCTTCCACTTGCTCCCAGATGGAGCTGAAGGGTTCAAGGAGCGCCTCATCCACGCATTGCTGGATTTGGAGGAACAGCTTCGTAGGACCCAGACGAGCCCATTCCGTGCACCGTTCTACAGATACATCAACCGGTATCCCAAGGACATATGGCAATTCTTGCTCGAGAAGATCGGCGAACTGAAGTTTGGCCGCTTCTTGGCACAGGCCCTGGCTGATCCAACCAGTGGTCCGCTACGCGAGACTGCCAACGCAGAAGTTGCGGCTCTGATCCAGAAGTGCGGGGAGATCGGCCAGTCCCAACCTGACGCCAAGTACACCACCGTCGTCAACGTTATCCACATCCTCGACTCCCTGAGCAAGTGGCCTGGGGCTGAGGTCTGGATGCAAAAGGACGACACTCTGGGATGGCTGAAGCAATCGGGACGGGAACTTGAAAGAGATCTGCGCAACTTTTCTCTCCCCACACAGCTCCGTCTTCCTGCCGACCAAGCAGGCGCCCAGGTCGTGTCGATCCTCGTCAAGGCCCTCGAGCAATCACCCAAGGATCTCGAGCCGCTCTTTAGCCTAGTGGATTCGGTCACCTCGGGTGACTTCCAGGCGACGCGTCCCCTCTTCTCGTACATCTACAACCACATCATCTGCAGCGACTCCGTCGAGTTCTGGAAGGCGACTTTCCTCAAATGCCTTGACATCTATGGCTCCAAGGCCGCCTCTCAGAAGACGAAGTGGTTCCTCCTGCACAATATCGTCAACCCCATTGTCGCGATGGACGTCATGCGGAACTGGGGCAAGACTGAGCTGACGACGGGGCCGAAGCTCATGGACCGCACGGTTCTCGATGCCGTGACGAACCGAATGTGGAAAGTCCACCCAGAGACGAATCCGGAAGACTCGGTTCAGCCCGGCATCGACCACACTAGGTTCGAAGCACTGCAGCTGTCGGCGATGATTGTCAAGTACTGCCACAGCTCCCTCCAGGATTCACGCAAGGACATCATCCGGTTCGGTTGGACATATATCCGCCTCGACGACGTCATTATTAAGCACGCCGCCTACGTCGTCCTGGGATACTTCATCGCCCTATTCGACACTCCCCCCAAGATCACGACCCAGATCTACGTGTCTCTGCTGAGGATTAACCAGAGCGAGGGTAAGGCTCTTGTCAGCCAGGCCTTGGAACTGGTCGCACCTGTGCTTCCCAAGCGGTGCAATACCTTGCCGAATGACCGCACTGCGGCCTGGGCCATAGCCCCGCGTAGAGTATTGGCAGACGAAGGGCAACCCACCCATCAGATGACTTCCATCTGCCACTTCATCGCCAAGCACCCCGACCTCTTCTACTACGCGCGCGACAAGTATGTCCCTCTCATTGTCTCCTCGCTTAGGAAGGTCGCCACCCCCCCGAATCCGTCCAACGAAAGCCGAAAGCTGGTCCTTAGTATGATGTGGCTTATCTGGCTCTGGGAGCGGAGGCGTGTCGAGGGGAGAGCGGCTTCGATGTCCAAATCGCCATCGATGTCGCCTGAAGCAAAGAGGCCAAGGCAGGACTCACTGGGCTCGGCATCGCCCTCCGCGGTGCGACAGGGACCTCCTTCTGTTCGAGCTTTGTCGGAATCTCCCACTGTCAAGAAGCGGAAGTTGGAAAACGAATCGCAGGCAGGATCCGCTTCGCCGTCGGCGACCCGGGTGTCGGCGACCCCGGTTGAGAAGGCCGAGTATGTCATTCCACCAGCCGCACGACTCAGGATGATCAAGTTCCTGGTCGAATTCACTGCTCGACTCACCGACCGGTATCCGTTGCCGTCGGCCAAACCGAAGGAGATCCTGCCGGCGAATAGTCCGATAATGCCGCCTAACCCTGGCGAGATGTGCAAAAAGTCCATCCGGCTATTGTACAACTTGCTGCAGCCGCAGTACTGGGGAGACCTGGATCTCGACCTCTTCTCCGACGTTACTACCCCGATCCTGGCATCCGACAAGACCCAGGCTGTCCTTGCTGCCGACCCAGCCGACAAGGAGAAGTATGACGAGAAGTCCATGACCAGCATCATCAACACTCTCCAGGTTGTCAGGGTCATCCTGCATTTCAAATCGGACGACTGGATCAACAAGAACATCACGTCGGTGCTGAAGGTGGTGGAGAAGTGCCTCAAGTCGGAGAACCCTGAAATCCAAGACTGTCTTCACATCGCCGACAAGGAGTCTGATGATGGATTGGAGATTAGTCCCATCATCAAGAGGATAATCGATGCCGTGCCGGAAGACGCTCCCATGGAGGATGCGGATGCGGAAGGCGAGCCGGAGACCCACACATCGGAGACAGTGTCGACCTTGTCCACGATCGCTGGCGAAGCGATGGCGAATGGAAATTACGCGTCCGGTGTGAACCTGCTCTGGTCGTTGGGCCAGCGCAAGCCGGCTGTCATCGATCAGCATATCCCAGCTCTTATGAAGGCCTTGCAAAGTCGACTCGCCAGAGACCACGTACAGCATTACACTTCTCTGGCCACCCAGGCGGGACAGGCTCGCTCTCAGGACCCCAATGCGCCACCGACAGGGGAGATGTCACCCTACGAGCTTGAAGTCCAAACTAAGATCATGCTGAGAGCCATCTCGACCGTTGCGCTGCGCATGGAGGTGCTTGGGGATAGCCGACGGCCGTTCCTGAGTGTCCTCGCCACGCTTGTGGAGAAGTCGTACCACAATCCCCTGTGTGAAGCTATCCTCGATATGGTTGATGGATGGGTGTTCCGATCCGAGGGGACGTGGCCAACGTTGAAGGAAAAGACTGCCGTCCTTCACAAGATGTTGACATTCGAACACCGGCCAGACCCAACCATGCTCACAAAGTTCCTCGAGCTCGTCATTCGCATATACGAAGATCCCAAGATCACCAAGACGGAACTCACCGTGCGTATGGAGCATGCTTTCCTGATTGGGACACGCGCCCAAGATGTCGAGATGAGGAACAGGTTCATGACCATCATGGACCGCAGTCTGTCCAAGACGGCGGCTGCGCGCCTCTCGTACGTCATCATGGACCAGAACTGGTTGAGTTTGGCGGATTCCTACTGGCTTGTCCAGGCCTCGCAGCTGCTCCTCGGCTCGGTGGAGTCCAATGCCGCAGCGCAGTTGGATCGGGACGATGTGCGGACATGGAACCCTGGCCAACTGGTGTCGATGTACGCCAAGGACAATAGGACTCCAGCCATTGCTTCCGACGAGAAGTTCGAATCGTTTATGTTGGACTACCGCAAGTTCCTGTCCGAGCTCGGGGATGTCAAGGTTCGGGACGTCCTCGAGCCGCTCGCGCAGTTGCAGCATATCGATTCCAACGTGGCCCACGAGTTGTGGACGACGTTGTTCCCCATGTTCTGGTCCGCGTCGGCTAGGGACGAGCGCACGGATCTCCAGAAGGGCCTTGTTGTACTCCTCACCAAGGATTATCACAACCGTCAACTCGACAAGCGCCCCAATGTGGTCCAGTCCCTCCTCGAAGGCGCTTCCAGGGCATGGCCAGAGTGCAAGCTTCCTCCTCACGTTGTGAAGTTCGTATCTAAGACGTACGACGCCTGGTACACTGGCCTGGTACAGCTCGAGAAGGCCGCCCTCAAGCCCGAGGTCGAGTCCGCCACTGTGCGGGAGAGCAACCTGGATGCGTTGGTTGACCTGTACTCATCCCTGGAGGAAGAGGACATGTTCTATGGAACGTGGCGTCGCCGCTGCCAGTTCGTCGAGTCCAACGCCGCTTTATCGTATGAGCAGAGTGGTATGTGGGACAAAGCTCAGAGGACGTACGAGGCTGCCCAGATCAAGGCTCGCACGGGCGTCACGCCTTTCTCGCAGGCGGAGTACATGCTCTGGGAGGACCACTGGGTTCGGTGCGCTCAAAAGTTACAACAGTGGGATATGCTCCAGGACTTTGCAAAGCATGAGAACTTCCAGGATCTCCTGCTGGAGTGCGCATGGAGGTGCCACGACATGTGGCAGGACCAGAATCATCGCGAGGGTCTCGACAATATCATCAAGGGTTTCATGGACGCGCCGACACCTCGCCGGATGTTCTTCCAGGCGTTCATGTCGCTCCTCCGATTCCATAACGGACAGGAAAGCCAGAACGACTTTAACCGTGTTTGCGATGAGGCCATCCAGCTCTCAATTCGGAAGTGGCACCAGCTCCCGGCCCACCTGACCAAGGCCCACATTCCCCTGCTGCAGAACTTCCAGCAGCTGGTCGAGCTCCACGATGCCAGTATCATCTGCCAGAGCCTCGCCAACACGAACCAGAGCAATCTCGATGTCAAGTCAGGAGAGTTGAAGCTCTTGCTGGGTGCTTGGCGGGACAGGTTGCCCAACACTTGGGACGACATCCAGTCCTGGCAAGATCTTGTGACCTGGAGGCAGCACATTTTCGGGCTGATCAACCAGAAGTACCTACCGCTCGTCCCCCAGCCCGCGGGTCAGAACGCTGGGGGCGCCGGTGCCTCTTTCGCGTACAGGGGTTACCACGAGACCGCGTGGATCATCAACAGGTTTGCACATGTTGCTCGAAAGCATAGCCTGCCGGAGGTGTGCATCAACCAGCTCAGCATGATCTACACCCTTCCCAACATTGAGATCCAAGAGGCCTTCCTCAAGCTCCGAGAACAGGCGCGGTGCCACTACGAGAACCCCGAACAGCTCCGCAACGGTTTGGACGTTATCAACAACACGAACCTGAACTACTTCTCAGCGCCGCAGAAGGCGGAGTTCTATACTCTCAAAGGCATGTTCCTCGAAAGGCTTAGTGAGAACGGTGACGCGGATGCGGCTTTCGGCACCGCCTTGTACTTCGACATCACGGCGGCCAAGGCCTGGGCGGAGTGGGGCTACTTCAACGAGCGGAAGTTCAAGGAGGACACGAACGATTTGAACTCCGCCAGGCAAGCTCTGACTTCGTACCTTCAGGCCGTCGGCAGCTACAAGAGCCACAAGTGCCGCAAGCTCATATCGAGGATCTTGTGGCTGCTTACTCTGGACAACGCTGAAGGTGTCATTGCCTCCGGCTTCGACGACTACAAGGGGGAGACGCCCGTCTGGTACTGGATTACCTTCATCCCGCAGCTCCTGAGCGGCCTCGGCTACAAGGAAGCGCCTCGCCTCCTCCAGATCCTCCAGAAGATCGCGCGCTCCTTCCCGCAGGCGCTGTACTTCCAACTCAGGACCAATCGCGAGGACATGTTCACGATCAAGAAGAACCAAGAAGGAAAGGCCAGGAAGAGTCAGACTCCGGCCACCGGCTCTCCCATGCTGACAAAGACTGAGAAGCCGGAGGGTTCGTCGAGGCCCACGACCGCGAATGGTGATGGAGCGGTAGTCAAGACGGAGAACGCGAATGGCACGGGAGTTGGCGGGACGCCAGATGTGCAACAGCAGCCCGCGCAAGGCCAGGCTCAACAAGGCCAGCAGACTCAACAGCCCCAGCAGCAGCTACAAGGACAACAGCAGGCGCAGATCGCACAGCAGCAAGGTCAGGCCCAGCCCGCCGCCGCTGCAGGTGCTGGGCAACGGCGTCCCCCGTGGGAGCTCAATGACGAGATCATGACGACCCTGAAGACGGCATTCCCTCTCCTCGCCCTCTCCATGGAGACGATGGTCGACCAGATCCAGAAGCACTTCAAGTGTCCGCCCGACGAAGATGCGTACCGGCTGATTGTGGCTCTCCTTAACGATGCCCTGGCGTACGTCAGCCGCATGCCCGCATCTTTCGCGAAGGATGTCAAGCTCCCACCGGCAACCGAGAGCAACATCACTCGGTTCGCCGAGACCATCCTCCCGAACCACATCAAGAAGTCTTTCGAGGTGGACTTTGTGTCCGTCAAGCCGACGATGTACGAATACATCCACAAACTCCGCGGGTGGAGGAACAAGTTTGAGGAGAAGCTCGACAGGCGCAATTCCCGGGCCACGCTGGAGGCGTACTCGATGCACCTGAGCGAGTTCAAGTATCAAAAGTTCGACGACGTGGACATCCCGGGGCAGTACCTCTTGCACAAGGACAAGAACCAGGACTTTGTCAAGATTGAGCGGTTCCTCCCCAACGTGGACCTCGTCCGGACCAACGCCGCGTCGTACAGGCGGCTGAGGATGAGGGGCCGCGACGGCAGCACTCACTCGTGGGCCGTCCAGCATCCGGCAGCCCGTCACTGCAGACGGGAAGAGAGGATTCTCCAGCTGTTCCGACACCTCAACCAGAGCCTGAGCAAGAAGAAGGAGAGCAGGCGGCGGGATCTCCAGTTCACGCTCCCCATCATGGTGCCGTTGGCGCCTCACATCAGGATTGTGAAGGAGGACGAGAGCTGGGTGACGCTGCAGGGCGTGTACGAAGACCACTGTCGACGCAACGAGATGTCGAAGGACGAGCCGATCCTCTTTGCCATGGAGAAGCTGCGGTCCATTCTGGAGCCGAAGACCAATGTGAGTGTTACCATTAGTGAACATGTTATGGATGGTTATACTGACATTGCAAAGCATCATCGGCCCTCTGAGCAGCATGCCACGGCGCGGCTGGAAGTCCTCAACGCCATTCAAGAGAAGTGGGTTCCCAATACGGTGGCCCTGGATTACTTCCAGCGCATCTACCCCGAGTTCGAGGACTTCTGGCTCTTCAGGAGGCAGTTCTCGCACCAGCTGGCGGCGCTCACCTTTATGACGTACATCCTGTACATGCACAACCGCTACCCGCACAAGATGCACATCGCCCGGGGCTCGGGCAACATCTGGGGCTCGGAGCTCATGGCCTACATGGGCGTCAGCAAGCCGTACTTTATCAACCCGGAGCTCGTGCCCTTCCGTCTGACGCCGAACCTCCAGACGCTCATGGGCCCCCTGGCGACGGAGGGTATCTTCAGCGCCGCCATGCTCGCCATCGCGCGGTGCCTCACGGAGCCGGACCTGGAGCTCGAGCACAGCCTGACGCTGTTTGTGCGGGATGAGATCCTGGCGTGGTTCACGACGTACAGCCACCGCAAGGACCAGATGCACGTCGAGGTGCCGTCGGACACGATCCGCGACACGGTGCAGGTGAACACGGACCAAATCGTCAAGAGGGCGGTCAGTCTTGCGCAGAGCCCGCCCGGGAACCTGCCGGCTACGCAGACGGTCATCGACTTGATTGCCAAGGCAGTGAACCCGCTGAACCTAGCTCAGTGCGATGCGTTGTGGATGCCGTGGTTGTAAGATCTGAAGGAAGGGAGGGGATAGTGTTGTGGGTTGGGGTAATGGTCGCCTACGGGCGTGTTACATGTATTAGTGGAGGAACAGGGGGAATTCGGAAGCGCCATGCAGTTTTGATGGAGCCGGCGATTGGAGTTTGCACTTTTTTAATGTTTTCGGGACGAGACAAAGGCGCAGAGACCGAGTAATGGGCATGCGTGTTTCTTCAAGCGTCTCAGTCCGAGTTCGCTTATATTAGAGATAAAAAGTTTACTTACGCTTCTTATCGTCCTTCCTACGTGATCTGGTGAATACGCGGGTCCTGCTGTTTAAATCTTGCTGGCTTTTATGGAATGCATGCTATTCATTCTTCTTCATGCCTCTAAACTCAACATGGCTCTCAATTGTAAAGTGCGGATTCCAGTGATTTACACGGTAACAAGGTGCACGGGCCATTTCCATTAATTGTGCCTTAGACTTTTCTGCTGGCGGCGATGGAATTCATATTACCTTAATCACCGCGATTGCCACTTTCCGATTCCAGAGCCTCCATTCCCGACCTCCGCCCGCCGAACTCTTGGGGAAACGCGGCACACTCCGATCCCGACACGGCAGACTTATCCTCACGACTGGTCCACTAAGGAAGCGGGATCATTTTGTTGCCTGCGGGCAACCACGGCGCCTTTCTACCGGCGTTGACGCTCGATACCGCGAGTCGCGGGTCCGAACGGCGACGATCAAGCGCGTACGGCGTTGTACGTCGCGTTACGACAGCACCCGCCTTCCTGGACGAAGCGCCGACACCGACGGACTTTTTCTCCCCGACGACTGGCTTCGGCACTCGATATCCTTACCTGCTGAGATAGTTTCGTTACAACACCTCATCGAGCTACGCGACGTCGAGAACCGCCGCGATGGGAACCAGGTCGCCCAGTGGCGGCGCGGACGCCGTGTCCTTCGCCGTGGCGCACCAGCGACCTAAGGCGAGCTTCCAGGGCTGCTCGCGGATCGGGGACTATCTCCTGCTGGGGAAGCTCGGCGAGGGCACCTTTGGGTGAGTAGGCCCCGCGCAAACGGCGCTGCCGCTATGCGCTCTTGCCTCGGACAGGCTTGGGCTAATGCGATCAAACCAGTGAGGTCCACCGGGCACGATCACGAAAGACGAACGAGCTCGTCGCTCTGAAGAAGATCATCATGCACCACGAGAAGGACGGGTTTCCGATCACGGCGCTGAGAGAGATTCGTCTTCTAAAGTTACTTTCGCACCAGAACGTGGTGCAGCTCGAGGACATGGCCGTCGAGCACTCCCAGAGGCCGAGTCCGTCACCCACACTACCTCACCACCCCGGAATAACAATGGCTAACCCCCAGCAGCCGACAAGCGCAGGAAACCCATCATGTACATGGTGATGCCCTACCTCGACCACGACCTCTCGGGCCTCCTCGACAACCCGTCAGTCCACTTCACCGAGCCGCAGATAAAATGCTACATGCTCCAGCTGCTCGAGGGCCTCCGGTACCTCCACGACAGCCGCATCCTCCACCGCGATATGAAGGCGGCGAACCTGCTCATCAATAACAAGGGCATCCTGCAGATTGCGGATTTCGGCCTCGCGAGGTTCTACGAAGGGCCCCGACCGAAGCCCGGGCAGGGGATCGGCGAGGGCAGGAGAGACTACACGGGGCTGGTGGTTACGCGCTGGTATCGGCCGCCGGAGCTGCTGCTGCACCTCAAGCGGTACACCACGGCTATTGACGTGTGGGGCGTCGGGTAAGTGCCGGGGTGCTCTGTGCTCTTGATGAGCGGCGGCTAACGGGTACAGGTGTGTGTTTGGCGAGATGCTCACGGGCAAGCCTGTGCTGGCTGGCGAGAGCGACAGCCACCAGCTGGATCTTATCTGGGACCTCATGGGTTCGCCCACGGAAGAGAACATGCCGGGCTGGAAGCGCCTCCCTGGCGGCGACGTCCTATCACCGCGTGTGAGACCCGGGAACCTCTCCACTCGGTTCAGAGAGTACGTCTATGCAAGCGCCCTAACCCCCCCCACAGGTATACCAAACTAACCTCATCCACAGGCACGGATCCGGAGCCATCTCGCTCCTCAAGGAGCTCCTCAAGCTAGACTGGAAGACGCGGATAAACGCCGGCGACGCCCTCCAGCACCCGTACTTCAAGATGGCGCCGCTCCCCGCCAACCCCGCGGACCTCCCCACCTTCGAGGAGAGCCACGAGTTCGACAGGCGCAAGTTCCAGGACCGGCGGGCCGCGCTCCCTCCCGCCCCCAAGGGCGGCACCGTCGGCCGCGGGCCGGAGGCGAACGGCGCGGCGTCGGGGATGAATTCCGATGCGTACCCCGGGCGGAACGGCATGGGCGGGCCGCGGCATCCTGGGCCGCGGAATGGTGACGAGAGGAGGCCTGCGTGGGAGAGGGGCCGCGGGTTGCCGCCGCGGCCGCCGCCGCCTGAGAGGAACGGGTGGGATGGGGACGACAGGGACCGGAGGCCGAGGAGCAGGGGGAACAGGGGGCCTGACGTGGACACGTACATCCCCAGCTACCGAGACCGTGACGGCGGGCGGAGCAGGGATGATAGGCCGAGGGATGAAAGGCGGAGGTGGGATGATCGGGAGAGGTGGCATGAGAGGGAGCACAGGCGGACGAGGAGCCGGAGTAGGTCGCCCGTTAGGGACCATCGACGGTAGGGCCGATAGGGTGGTCACGGACGGGCGGCTCCGACGGCGAGTGGTGGTGCTGGTGGTGCCCTTTACGACTATTCGTTGCATGCGTTGTAGTGAGCCTTGGAATGGACGTGACGAGGGTGGATCTAGGAAGACAGAGGGCGGGGGTAGAGGAAGGGGGGGCAATGGCGTTCAGAAGGGCTGCTTAGGGTGCATGGCTTTCACAATATTGATTCCCACCGGAAGTGGAGTGGTCGAGCGCAGTTTCATCTTCCCGTCGTCGATACATGGCGAAAAGCGAGGTTGTTTTTTTGGGTTAAAAGTAAATTAACATTAGCGCCAGGGATCAAGTAGACTGAAGCGTCCAAGCGAGAAAAGAAATATGAAAATATGAAAGATGGCTTCAAAGCCGGTCCCGAACGCTCAATATGAAAGAAACAAGGTGAAACAAAAGAAAGGCATGCTAATATGGACGACGTCCTAGCTCCCGATGCGATCCTTCAGTGCAACTCCCCGTCCGCAAGCCGAAACTTTACCCTCCAAGGCCTCACGTCCCCGTCAGCCCCGTCGGGAACATGCTTCCTCAGCACGGGGGGGTGTCTCTTTAACGACGACTTCCTCGGGGGCCGGGGGACGGGGTGGGTGACGCGCATGTGCAGGACGGGCTTGAAGGGGGCTTCCTCTGTTTCCTTGGCGGGTGGCTCGGCGGGGGTTGTGGTGTGGTCGAGGCCGAGGAGAGCGGAGAGGAGGGAGGAGGTTAGGTGGACGAAGGAGCCGGCGACGAGGCCTACGAGGGCGGCTGATGCGAGCTGTTGTGCCGTCTTGTTAGTCTTTCCCCGGAAGTGGTGTCATCGGTACTCCTTTAAGCGTCGGGAGCTGTTTTGGTATCCGGCGGGGTTGCATCTAGGTCTGTAGACAGGGGTCGTGGGCGGTGGTTAGGTGGTAGGGGCACTTACAAACGTGTAGAGCGCCTGCGCAGAAACGTCAGTCATGCATATCCGATATAAGCGGGACCTTGCATGAGCCAAGGGCGGGTGTGGGGGCGCTGACGGCAAAAAGAAGCAACTATGAAATCACAACGCACCTTGAACTCGAAGAGGAACGCGAGGACGCCAGCGGCGCAGATGGACAGCGCCTGGAGCGGATACACGACGGGCGCGAACACCACGAGGCCGCCCTCGACGATGGGGGTCCCGAGCGCGCGGACGAGCTTGAGGGGGAAGAGGAGGATCGGGGGCGAGAAGATGAGGAGGATGACGGACTCGGTGGAGGCTACGATTGCGGTGACGAGCTCGAGGATGCCGAGGATGACGGCGGTAGCGAAGGGGATGAGGCCGGCTGTGACGAGGGCGGCTGCGAGGGTGAAGAGGGGGGTGAGGAGGGAGAGGAGGGTTGCGAGGAAGGTGAAAACTATCATGGTGGCTTTGCGGCTCGGCGATTCGTCGTCGGTTCGAGTGTCGGGGTTGTGGTTAGGGAGGGTCGGGGACCGGAGGGGTCATGGTGAGCTGTGTGCTTCGTGGCTTTTCCCCAGCTGAGCTCGGCGTGGGGCGTGGGCGGCGACGAGGGAGGGCAGATGCTGATGGGCGCTCGAGTTAGTTCTGAGCAGGTTATTCTGACACTCGCGAGGCCGTCTCGGAGATGGCGCCCGGTGATGCAGTCGAATGCGGAAGTGGGCGTCTGCGGCGCGGCGCCTTATTCACGATGTAACCATCTCAACACACTCCCGAGGCAAGCTCGATGACGGATGACATTCTGCCGAGACACTGAGCAGATGACGGCGGGTGGAGACATGTCGCCGCGCACGGGCCATGGGAGCTCACTCATCGCCGCCCCCACTTGAACCACTCAAGGCGAACCCACTCAATAATTCGCGCCAAGCTCGAAAAACACGGCCTTCTGCCGTAGTGTAGGGCGCGGTCCGCCGCGGGGTAAAAGCTCTTAATCCCACCACGACACGCCTTTCTGCGGGCACACACCGCCTAAATTTTCCACCCAGTCGTGGTGTTTTGTACTTGTAGTGAGTGTATGGGAGGGGGATACTTTCCTTGTTAAGCTCTAGCACGGAAGATTTTTCTTTACCCCTCCGTTCCTGTTTTTTTTTTTTTTTTCTCTCTCTCTCTGGTATACCCCTGTATCGTGTCTCTTGCTGTCTTGTTGTCTTGTTATTCACGGACATCTTTTTTGGGCTTTGCTTTCTTTTTTGAATATAGAGGAAAAGAAGAACTACTACCGCGACCATGTCTGAGATCCCGGAAAGCTCTGTGACGTTCGATCAGCTCGCTGACCTCGAGCGCGACTTTGACGACGTCGAGGCCGACATCAGTGCGTACACCCGGCGTCCTCCTCTCCGCGTCCCCGCCGGCTAACCAACGTGGAACAGTCCGCCAGCAGGTCAAGCTCAGCCAGCCCCTCTACGAGAAGCGCGCGGCGCTCGTCTCCGAGATCCCCAACTTCTGGCCCCTGGTCCTCGAGCAGGCGCCCCCCGAGGTCGACGAGTTCATCCAGCCGAGCGACTCTGCGCTCCTCCTCGCGAGCCTCAAGTCGGTCAACGTCGAGCACTTTGAGCTCGACAACGGCGGCGACCCGCGGTCCGTCGCCGTCTCGTTCGAGTTCGGCGACAACGAGTACTTCGAGGACAAGGTGCTGCAGAAGAAGTTCTGGTACAGGCACGACAAGAGCCTGCAGTGGTCCGGGCTCGTGAGCGAGCCGGTGGAGATCAAGTGGAAGGAGGGCAAGGACATGACGGAAGGCGTCCTCGGGCTCGCCAAGAAGGTGTGGGACGAGGAGCGCGCGGGCGTCGCGGCGGGCAAGGAGGTCAAGGGGTGGACCGACACGCGGAGGGAGCTGCAGAAGAAGATTGAGGAGACTGCCATGGGCGGGCTCAGCTTCTTCGCCTTCTTCGGCTTCATCGGCCCGCGCATCTCGGCCGAGGAGAGCGCCGAGGCGGACAAGAAGGAGAGGGAGAACAGGAAGCTGAGGAAGGACGGGAAGGAGGTACCCGAGGAGAAGGAGGACGACGACGAGGAGGATGACGAGGAGGAGACGGAGGAGGATATCCAGGAGGAGCTGGAGATCTTCCCCGCGGGCAGCGACGTCGCCGTCGCCATCGCGGAGGACATGTGGCCCGCGGCCATCAAGTACTTTAGTGAGTGACCCCCCCTTTTTTTCCACTTATCCCGGGTGAAGGTTGGAATTGTGGTAGAGACGGGGGACGTAAAGCTGACTTTGCTAACATACCTAGCCCTGGCGATCGAGCAGGAGAACATGAGCGACATCGACTTCGAGTCCGACGACGAGATGGACGATGACGACGAGACGGTGCCGCCCCTGAAGAAGACCAAGGTCTAAGGGTGTCTGGGGTATCGGGGCCTTTTTGGTTTGATGTGCGCTGGGGAGGGGTTTTGGGTTTAGAGAGGGGCTCATTGGTTTGGGTGGGCGCTGCAGGTAGTTATCTGTAGCTGATTGGATATCCTTTTCTTCACGTTTCCGAGGTGTGAGTCTTCCGCAGGCGAAGCGGGACATGCATCTTCGTGCCTACTTGTAAGCGATGCCAGTATCCATAACCATCAGGGGCGATACCATGGCTTAGACTTGACCGGACTGGAGAGCACATGTAGGCCCGGTGCGAAGGGATTCAAGCGACAGCGTAAACACGGCTGGGCTACTGCGGGATGCCAAACCACTCAGCACAAGAACATATCTTCGCGGGACTTTTGTTCCGTTCTGTCCTGAAAAGGCCTCTGCCGGCGACTTATTCGACAACTCTCCGGGAAGCAGGGCGCCGTCGTACGTCAAAAGAGTCATGATGCACCTCGGGTGTCATCACTTGCGCCCAATCCTTAACTCCGGGACCGAACCCCTTCGGGTCCGACGTCATCGGTTTCTGGACGGACGAATCCGGACGAATCCGCCTTCCGCGGAGACCAAAGTGGGGGCAAAATCACTAATCGGCCCCACCGCGAACCGGGGAAGGTGTGGACTCCAACCTGATAGCAACGTGAGCTCTGATGCGAGGGGACCACAGCAAGTAGCGAATTCACGAGCTCGAATTTGTCAGCTCTTTCCTGACTGGACGAGGGGGCCCTTTTATAAGGCGGAAGTCGCGTTGTGCACAGAAGATGAGCTGTACTTGCATATGAGCTCCTCAGCAGCTTAGCTTGCAGGCGTAGGAAATCTTTGGTATTATATAAGAGCGGAAAGCAGATGTTCCGCGTCGTGATTCCCCGGGTGTCGTCCATCTTGCAGACACACACTGTTCGGAATCCATTAGTTTACCACCGAGCTATAGCGACCATGGCGACGCCGTACAAGGTTCTGGTTACGCCGGAGAATACGGGCCACTTGGGGATCCGCCAGACGCCCGAGGCGGCGTCCACGGTCTCGGACCTCCTCCAGCGCGACCTCGACGTGAGCTCCCTCCGTCACCGCACCCGTATGAGCTCGAGCTGACTTGGTTCCCAGAAACACCACGTCTTCTTCAACGAGCGCGGCTTCCACGACCACGTAAGACTCCCCCCCCCAAAGTATACCCTTTCATCAATACTCACTAGACCAGATCGTCCACCACCTCCTCTCCCTCTACGGCACCGGCGCCACAGCCGAGCACATCCAGCGCGCCTACGACGTCAACGCGAGCTACCAGCTGCCCGCGAAGCCCACACACAACGGCCTGCCCGAGCGTCTCGCCGACTGGGATGCCGCCAAGCAGTACCTCGGCCGGGGCGAGTACTACCCGGACCTCTTCCGCTTCTTCCAGGGCGAGATTGAGAAGCTGGGATGGAAGGACGCCATGGTGAAGTACCTGTTTGAGGGGAGCGAGCGGAGCGACGACCTGCTGCGGCGGATGTTTGCCGGTGAGTATCTCACCCCTAGCTCCACGAAAGTGAGAAGTGAAGTGGTAGGGGGACCCCGTTGACTGACGGATGCACAGGCCTCCTACACCCCATCATCCAGCTCATGTACGGCGTCGAATGGGAGCAGCCCGCCATCATAGCCGCGGCCCTCGCCCAGGCCGCCGTGCACAAGGACACCCTCAACGCTCTCCTCACCCGCTCCGACGAGGTCGCCAAGTCCGCGAGGCCCATGCCGCCCATCCTGGACCTTGTCGCCGACGCCGGCCGCGACGATAAGCTCAAGAGTTACGTCACCACCGTCGACGGGCCGAATTCGAGGAACATTGCCACCGAGGGGCTTGAGGATGCGTTGAAGCTTGTGGGGAGGGTCAAGGTCGGGGAGGCGGACCTGGAGGAGAGGACGGCGGAGATGATACACGCTGCGGTGTATGTTGCGAGCTGTGCTGCTGCGGCGGGCGGTGGGCGGGGGGGAAACAAGGAGCCGAGATATGACTTTTACACCATGTGAGTTCTCCCAGCACATTTCCAGGTACCGATTCCTTCGAAATCGAGGAACCCCGAGAACCGATGACACAAGAGACTTTGTCCGTGGGACAGGTGCTGACATGCATGTAGCCACCACGTCAACCTCTCCCCCATCTTCCTCACGCTCAACAAGCAGGACTGGATCCCCACGGCCATGAAGGCCCGCATGCTGGAGTACAAGATCCGCATCAACCTCGTGACCTACCTCGCCGTCGGCTCCCCGCCGCTCGACTTCTCGCGCGTGACGTCGTACAAGCCGCGCGACGAGACCCTCGTTTCGAAGCCTTCTGGTGAGTTCCTCGCACCTCCGTCCCACTCTCCCCTACCCCCCTTCTACCTCCAGCCGACGAGGGAAAGTATAACCAGTGGAGAAAAAAGAACAGCCTCTAACAAGCGCAGACCTCCTCCCGAGATTCTTCACCGTCGAGGACGACGGCCACACCATCAAGCTCGCCCGCGCCGCCGTCATCGCGCAGGCCGTGATGGGCAAGTACGCGGACAAGGAGTGGGCGAGGATTAAGGGGGACGACGCCTGGCTGAGGCTTATGTACACCGTGCTGGACGCGACGGTCGACCCGGCAGTCGTGAGGTGGGTGCGCGGGACCGGGTTCGAGGAGGCGTGGGAGGGCGTGCCGGCCCGGGCGTAGGAGGGACATTCATCACAGATTGAAGAGTGACGAGTATAGTTGTAGCATAATCTAACCAAACTTCTTTTTACACTGAACGCCTGTATTCTGGTATTACTCTAAGCCCAGCCACTCCTCCTCATCTCCGCTAGCCCCCTCCACCTCCTCCTCAACCCCCCACTCCAACGTCTTCCCCTTCTCAGCCCCCTTACCCTCCGCCTTCTGCCCTAGCAGGTAATCAACCATGTACCCGTTCTCGCTCCCCAGCTTCCTGACCTCATCCCTCATCCTCGCCACCGCCCTCGCCACAACCCTCAGCTCAACGTCTACCCTCCCCCTGTTAGCACTCAACCACGCCCCGTGCTTGTCAGCAATGGCCTTGATCCAGAGCAGGCAGAACTCGATATGGGGCGACTCCTCTGTCTGCGCCGCCACGAACCGCAGCAGCCGCGAGACGTAGACGCCCGGGACCCCGGCGACCACGAGCGGGATCTCGCGGTGCGGGACCGCCTGGAAGACGGCCTTGATGAGGCTCG
Source organism: Scopulariopsis brevicaulis (assembly GCA_017657125.1). Lineage (NCBI taxonomy): Eukaryota > Fungi > Ascomycota > Sordariomycetes > Microascales > Microascaceae > Scopulariopsis > Scopulariopsis brevicaulis. Next base: position 116,366 of record JAGFNX010000177.1, read on the forward strand.
CCTCGTTGAGCCGGAAGGCCATGACCAGCGCTTTGAGGTAGTCCCCCTCGTGGAGGACGGCGAGCGTCGAGGCGGGCGTGATCTCCATGTTGAGGTCGAAGGGGTCGAACTGCAGGTTACTGTCGAGGCTGTAGATGAGGAGGCCCTCGGTGGACGCAGCGCAGAACGACGTGCCGGCGGGCGAGAAGCCCACGCTCGTGACCCTGATCTCGGGGAGCCTCTTCCGGGCAGAGGGATCGCCCCTCTTCGACCCAGGCAGCGCGTCGCCGGCGCGCTCGCCGTCCGAGCCGGCCCCGTCATCCACGAGGCCCTCCGGCCCCGCCTCCGTCAGGAGCTTACTATTGAGGAACTCCTGCGTGCCGGAGACGGAGAGGTTCACGCTGACGGTGAACTTCTTCAGCAGCACCATGGAGTTGACAGAGTACAGGCAGATATACTTGCTGTTCCCGCCCGCGAGCAGGCAGCTCCCGTCGGTGCTGTACTCGATGGACCCGAAGCTCTTGGAGCCCGCCGAGTTGGCCGCCGTCCTCCGGTCATTGACGCTCCGGCCCCCCGAGATGTCGCGGCGCCCATCCAGGCCTGCGACCTGCTCCGCGTCCGAGATGGACCAGAACGTCAGCTGGCCGTCGAGCGTCGAGACGGCGAGCTGCTGCGAGTCCGGGCGCACCGCGATGTCGATCACATCCGCCTGCAGCTGCAGCGGCTCGCTCGTCTGCGTGCGGTTGAAGACGGACCAGATGCGCGCGGTGCGGTCCCAGCTCCCGCTGATGAGCATGCCGCCGTCGGGAGTGAAGGCGAGGGCGGAGACGGGGCCCTCGTGGCCCGCGAGCCGGTCGAGGAGCTGGCCCGTCTGCACGCTCCAGATGTGAATGTCGAAGGAGTCGAGGGACCCCGCCGCCACGACCTCGCCGCTGGGGTCGACGGCCATGCACGAGAACGAGAGGCGCGTCGGCGCGGTGAAGGTCCGGAAGTTGCGGTACCGGACGAGGTCCCACGCGCGGACCGACCCGTCGAGGCTGGCCGTGAACAGCACGTTGCCCTTCTTGGTGAACTCGCACGCCGTGACGCCGCTCGAGTGCTCCGTGAAGGTGACGACGCAGAAGCCCGACTCCGTGTCCCACACCTTGATCTTGCCGTCGTCGGCCGCCGTGACGACGCGCTGGCCGTCGGGCGTGTAGACGAGGGCGTTCATGGCGTCGAAGTGGCCCTGCTGCTTGAGGATGTACGACTCCGACTGCCACTCCCAGACGAGGAGCTGGCCGAGCTTCGAGGCGCCAAAGGCGAGCCACTCGCCCGTGCGGTTGATGGTGACGAAGTCGATGTTGTTCTGCGAGATGCTGAGCGTGTGGATCATGTTGAAGTCCGGGAGCTCGTAGAGGACGAAGAGGCCGTTGGAGAAGCCCGCCACGAGGAGGTTCGACGCCGCGTGGTACGCCGCGCAGCGGAGGTGGGCGTTGTTCTGCATAAAGTAGTGCCGGTTGACTATCCGCCACCTCGCGTCCACCTCCTCGTCGTCATCGTCCTCCATCTCGTCGTCGTGCTTGGGCCGCCCGACATACTTCCACTCAAAGAGCGCGCCGTCCTTGCTGACGGTGTAAATGGTCTCTTGGTCCTCCGAGAACCAGGTCCCGACGACGCCCTGCTTGTGCCCCGCCAGCACCGTCGGCGTGAAGTTCTCCTGGGGCTCGACGCTCCATATCCTCGCCGTCAAGTCGCTGGACGAGCTGAGGAAGAACCGGGAGTCGCTCGACCACTCGATGCTCCGCACCTCGTCAAAGTGCTGCGTGTGGGTGTGGTGCCTCACGAAGGGCGCGAACTCGAGCTCCCCGTCCGCGTTGGCATCGGGGGTGGACGGCACGTGCCAGACCTCGATCTTGCGCTGGAGGCCGACGACGAAGTACTTGCCGCAGGGCGAGAAGGAGAGGGCTGTTATGGGCGACTTGAAGGAGAAGTTGTATATGGGTATCCGCCGAGGGACGTTGGTGAGGATCGCGAAGCCGTCCTCGTCGACGGAGAGGAGGAGGTTTCCCTGGGGCGAGAGGCCTATCCGCGCGATGTTCTTTCGGTGGGAGAAGGGAAAGGTGAAGGATTTGTTGCTACGGAATTGTTAGCTATCTGTATGGAAGCCTCGGATACGGGTGGCATACTCGACCAGGTTGAACACCGTCACCCGGTTGCCGACGGGCGAGAAGAGGTGGGTTCCATCGGGGTCAAAGAGCAGGTTTCCTTGACAGTAGACGGTCCCCAGGAGGTTGGAGAACTGTGGCAAGTTAGATAAAGGTCCCTCATCCAGTACGAGTGCGAATGAAGCGGAGGCATACCTTGAAGTTGGTCTTCATCCTTACGAACTGCGCATGTCGACTCGAAATTTCCTGTCGCGATCTCTGTTCGCGGACAAGTCGCAAGTGAACTTTTTGTCTTATCGATTGCGGAAGTGGGTCCCTCTGCGGCCTTGCTAGCCACAAATGGAGGGGCACCAAAGGTACTTCTCGCTGCACCACGGAAATTACTTGTTCCGTCTCCGGAGGAGTCCGGCTTGTCTCGCCTTCCCATTGGGCCCCTGACAGCCCAGCGCAAGTGCCCCTTCCCCGACCTCAGGTACTAGCCTGACAGGGGTAGGATTGGCAGGAGCCAGCCACGTCCAATCCCCCGTTTTGCAGGGGACTCAGGAAATTTCGCCGTCTGCCCCTGAAGCATCGGCTCCGCTCCCAAACCTCCCAACTCGAGTCTCACCGCAACCTCGCATCGAAACACGACGACCCCAACGGCATCGACCCGGGCTCGCCAATTGGTTTCCATCCTATTTTCTAATACTCATCCTCCCAATTGTCGCGAGTAGCATCCGGGATCGCCCCGAGTCGCACCTCCACGATGGCCACCGATTCCTCGTCCCTCATTGGCATTGCCAACCTCCCCAACCAGCGACACAAGATTGTCGCGAAGAGGGGTGCCGCCTTCACTATTATGGTACATCGTCCGAGGAGTCGCTCTACTGGGCGTCCGCTGGTCGCCCCATGGTCGGCCTTTCGTCGAACACAGACTAACACGAGGCTTGACAGGTTGCTGGCGAGTCTGGACTCGGAAAGACCACCTTTATCAACACCCTCTTCTCCACCACGATCAAGAACTACGCCGACCACAAGCGCCGCCACCAGAAGCAGGTCGACAAGACCGTCGAGATCGAGATCACCAAGGCCGAGTTAGAGGAGAAGTTCTTCAAGGGTATGCATGCGACGGCTAGAGCCCCTAGTTCTGACTTTCGCTAACCCGTACATTAGTCCGCCTAACCGTCATTGATACCCCCGGGTTCGGCGACTACGTCAACAACAGGGATTCGTGGATGCCCATAATTGAGTTCCTCGATGACCAGCATGAGTCGTACATGCTCCAGGAGCAGCAGCCGCGCCGGCAGGACAAGATCGACCTCCGAGTCCACACCTGCCTCTACTTCATCCGCCCCACCGGCCACACCCTCAAGCCCCTCGACATTGAGGTCATGAAGCGACTCTGCTCCAGGGTCAACCTGATCCCCGTCATTGCCAAGGCTGATACTCTCAGCCCGTCTGACCTCTCGAGGTTCAAGCAGAGGGTTCGTGCCGTGTCCAGTCTACTTCTTCGCCAAGACCTAGCTAACCCCCTATAGATCCGAGCCGTGATCGAGGCCCAGAACATCAAGATCTACGAGCCCCCGATCGAGGCGGACGATGACTCTGCCGCTCAGTATGCCCGCATTCTCATGGCCGCGATGCCCTTCGCCGTGATAGGCTCGGAGAAGGACATCAAGACCGCCGACGGGCGCATCGCCAAGGGCCGGCAATACTCGTGGGGTGTTGCCGAGGTCGAGAACGAGGACCACTGCGACTTCAAGAAGCTGCGCTCGATCCTGATCCGGACCCACATGCTCGACCTCATCCACACCACCGAGGAGCTGCACTACGAGGCGTACCGTGCCCAGCAGATGGAGACGCGCAAGTTTGGCGAGGCCCGTCCCCGGAAGCTCGACAACCCCAAGTTTAAGGAGGAGGAGGAGACTCTCCGGAAGCGGTTCACGGAGCAAGTCAAGGTGGAGGAGCAGCGCTTCCGCCAGTGGGAGCAGAAGCTCATTGCCGAGCGCGACCGCCTCAACAAGGATCTCGAGCAGACCCACGCTCAGATCAAGCAGCTCGAGGTCGAGCTCGAGCAGATGCAGGGCAGCGCCGTCCGCAGCCACGGCCGCCGTTAATCCGAGGCGCATCGTTGTCGATTCCTGTGGGCTTGGTCTAGGGTCCTTAATTTTTGTCGTTCGCCCCGGAACACGTCTGCAGTCATGTGGAAGCTCGCGTCTGGCTGTGTGAGCGTTTGCGGAGAAGCCGGCTGTTCGCCCTTCTCACCACTTGCTTCACGAACTTAGCGGCGAATCGGAAAATACCTCGGGGGTGTCGCGGTGTGCGGGCTCTCGCTGCGACGCAGGAGGAGGCCCGAGGCCGGCACCCTCCTTTCATCCCGGCTCGCCTTATACTCTTAGTTATTATCCCCCGTCCTGCGTCCTTGCGTACAACCAATTCTTGTTTCTTGATCCCCGAGATAGTTGTTTAGTTTGGTGTAATTCAGCCGAACGCTTTCATGATACCAGTTAATGGGAGAATTTTGATTTTCTTATCCTAGTCCACGCTTTGTTGTTTCGTGTGCTGGGACACGCGACGGGAGAACGGCGAGCAATCTCCGTGCTGTGTTCCGTTCCTGATGCTTCGTTCTGAATCGACGTGTTTCCAATCACACCTCTATGTTGAAGTATAATATAACCAAGCCAGTAAATCAGGTATCGCCCTCATCCAAACTCCATGCACCATCCCATGAACCACGATCCCAACGCCGACCTACTAAATAGCGTCCATGCTCGCCCGCGTCGCGAGCTGCTCATTCTTATTGCCCAGCCTCGAGATCTGCAGGAACGCGTCGACGCCGTAGCCCTCGAGGCTGTGGAGCTCGAGGCTGCCGGCCCAGTACTCGGCGTAGACCCTGCTCAGCGGCAGGCCCATGCCGAGCTGCAGGTTCGGGGGTCGCTTGGTGAGGGACGAGAGCGACGAAGGGTGGGGCGGGGATAGCGGGGAGTCGTAGCTGGGGGTGCGGAGGTCCGCGCGGCCCAGCTCGTCGTCGATGTGGAGCTCCTGCATGGTGGCGGCCATGGTGGGGACCTGCGCGAGGTTCTTGAGAAACTTTTGGCTCCGGGGCCCCTTTGTGAAGGACCACAGATGCGGGAGTATGTCGCGCGGGACGCCGCCCCCCTGGTCCGATATCCGGATGATGATGTGCTGCTGCGACTCGCAGATGGTGACCTCGATGGGCGGCGCCTTGCCCTTGGCCCCGGACTTGATGTGCTTCTCCACGACGGCGTGGACCGAGTTGCGGAGGAGCTCGCCGACGATGTACTCGAGGTGGTTGAGGATGTAGGGGAAGCTGGCGGAGAGGTGGCCGTCGATGCGGATCTCGGGCACGGCGTCCGAGTCGCCGTACGTGGAGCGCGCGAGGGCCTGCACCGCGTGGCCGCACCGGTCTATGACGTCGCGGGCTACGCACCGGATGAAGACCTCGCCGATGAAGTCGGCCTCGGAGAGCTTGGAGCCCGGGGAGAAGTGGGGCGAGTTGAAGGTCGTTGTGAGGGCGAGGTGCTGCTCTGCGATTACGCGGCGCGAGATTCTCTGTTCAGGCAAAGGTTAGCTTTTGCCCGCGAAGAGCGTGCTGGGACTGTGGAGACTGGGAGAGGGCCGGGCGTACTGATCGGAGGATCACGTTCATGAACTCGTCGAGCGCCTCGGCGCTCATCAGGTCGCTGCACTCCATGATGCCCATCGCCAGCTTCGGTATCACCGTCAGGTGGACCTTAAGGTTTTCGCTAATCGTCTTGCAGAGCGCATCGTTGTCTTCCAGCGTATGTATCTCCTTGATCTTGCGGAACGAGTCAAAGGCGTTGTAGTAGAGGTTGTAGACGTCGCTGATGTGGCGGTTCTTGACGACGGCGTAGGGGAGGTGCTGCATGTCTCGGATGCGGTGGGCTATCCTGCACGGAAGACGGGGACACATTAGCCGGCCGGGTCGAAGAGCTTCCTTCCTAAGCGGCGAGTGCGACGAACCTGGTGGGGAGCTCGGTGCGAACGTAGTTGGCCGAGTTGATCAGTCGCGACTCGGTGAGCGAGCGGCCAAAGACCATTAGCTGCCGGAGACTAATCGGGCGGGCCTCCTTGGACACCCATCTGTAAAATACGATGATGATTCAGTATAAAGTAATCATTCTACCACGTATACAGCTCGACATACTCGTCAAGCACCGAGACGGGCCTCCACGCCGCCGTGGTGTGGGCGCGGGCCTGAACCCGACATCGGCGCGCATCGGCGCGCGCGCTTGGCGACGGGAAGCTGTAGGCGCACAGCGCCGGTCGGAGGGCTACGGGAGCTCGTCGTAGCGCGACGGAACGCATTCCGACCGTTCCATGCAGGGAGGGACGTTTTCGGGGCGTGGGCGGTCCTGGGACGGATTTCGCGGCGGAGGGAGAGCGGGCGCGGGTCTGCGAGGTTTGCGAGTGTGCTTGAAGTTCGGGCCTCGGTGTCTCGTGAGCTGTTTGGCGGACGGCGGGATGGATGTGGGGTTGACTCATTAGTGGGACGACTTTTTTGGTCCCCAGCGCTCTCGGGCATTTCGAGGGGCTGCCATTGGCTCTCGCCGCTGGTGCGGCCGGGCTGGATCCGATCAAGTCAATCGACGCACGCCGTCCGCGCATTGATACCTCGGCGAGTCCAGCGCGGGCATTATCTACCGTGATGCTCGATTCGGAGTTTGGCTCATTTTCTGCAGCCGTGTTAACTGTGTCGGGTTCTGTGCACAGCGCTCCTGGCAGCAAGCCGCTCCGTGCACCCCAAAAGCGCCAGGTGCTGACATCGTTGCTCGGCGGGGTCCGATCCCGCGACGCTCGCAACGTCATCGGCTTGGGCGTCATATCCTCACAATCCCCCGGGTACATGTATACATGCATCATTAGTGTGTAAGGGCCCGGGACAGGAGTACCTTTATTTTCCGCTGCCGCTCGTCTTGTGGTGAAAGCTCACTCATGGCAACTGATTTCTCCGGTTTCAAAACACGTAGTCTCCGTCGTGTCAACAATTCCCGGAGTCTATGAACCTTCACACCGAATGGCGGCATCTCGTTCCATGGCTCTCGCTGTTGCTCGAGTTACGAAAACCCATCTTCATTGGCATGTGACTACTCGTGGTCCACTCCACCACGCGTACTGCGTAACGACGGGTTCATCGCCGAGATGCCCTGAAAGTGCTGTTAAATTTTCTTGCCGAGGACCCAAGCTTCGTCGCAGTAAAGCACACGCAGAGGCAAGGATCATCCAGGCTTGACATGTTGTCCGCTGCGCCATGGCGAGTCATGGATGATTCCCCATCTGTTCCCAACTGCGCCGGCGCCTGCATGTACAAGCTACAACCTCGAGCCGTCCGCGCCCGGCCTTGGTACAAGCGCGAGTAAGCGTGGGAGCCACTGATCTTTGTCACCCGTCGATAGCGCATCCCACTCGCCACAGTCCCCAGGACACCGCTCACTGAGCCAGCACGCCCGCCCCCGCCGAAGTGTCCCTGCTGGAAACCCGCAAAACCGGAGCCATCGACGACATCCTACTTGCCCCACTGCGTGTCGTTGTCAACCTTGATCCGCCGCCCGATCACACTTCATCCGTACCTACTCCCACCTCTTAGCTTGATCCATCTCGAGAACAAAGCGCGGCCTCGCAAGCCCCGTTCCCACATTACCTTCCTTTCCTCTTTTCTTTTTTTCCCCTTCTTGTTCGCGGCTTCAACCCCTTTGCTTGACCGAGTCGCTGGGGTCCAAAATGGTAAGCGTCTTTTCTGCGTCGCTCCCCCGCTTCGCTTCTACCGTCGCCGCGTTCACGTCTATCGTCTGGTCCTCCAAATCGTTGCCCGCAGCCTCGGCGCGCGCACATACGTGCGCATTGTAGTCCTTCTTCCTTGCCCGCGTCCCGCTCCCGTGGGTTTCCTTTATCACAGCGGCCTTTGATTCTATGCGAGGGCGGAATAGGCCTCGGAAGCTCCTCGCTTGACGTCTGCAAGCTAACCTTGCCTTCTTCGTCCGACAATCTAGAACCACGACGACGACAATATTCAATCGCCAAACGGCATGATGGTCGACTCGGGCGATTACCTCGGCGCGACAGACCTGTCGGAGAAAGACGAGGTCGCCATCATCAATACCGACACAGCCGACGAGGCGGATCAAATAGTTGAGCTCCCCCGCGCCGATGACCGTACGTCTACCGCCTGCCCTGCATCTCTCCTCCGAATCTCCGGTTCACGAGTGTCTGACCCTGTCGCAGATGAGTCTCTGAAGGAGCTAGTGCTGCCGCCTCTACCCGAAGAGCCGCCCATCCTCGAGGATGCTGTTCACACCTGGTCTATTGAGGCCTGGCAGTCTCTATCGAAAAAGGAGCATGGTCCCATCTTCCATGCGGGAGGATACCCATGGTGCGTTGGCCCCCTTGGCTGCTGCTTCCCTGTACCCTTGCCCCGCGCCTAGCACACAGCACAGCCCCCTCCCAAGCTATGGTGTGTGCCCCGCCATGCGAGGACTCGGCTAACTGGCGTCTTTCAGGAGAATTCTGCTCTTTCCCTACGGTAACAACGTCGACCAGTGCTCAATATACCTCGAACATGGCTACGGAAGCGAAGGGCCCCCCGAAGACTGGTCCTGCTGCGTGCAATTCGGCCTCGTCCTATGGAACCCCAACGACCCGAGCCTATACCACTTCCACCATGCCCACCACCGCTTCACCAAAGACGAGGGGGACTGGGGCTTCACACGCTTCCTCGAGATCCGGAAGATGTTTAACGCACCCTGGGATAAGTCGGCGAGGCCACTAGTCGAGGACGATGCGGCCAACATCTCCGTCTTTGTGAGGATCGTGAAGGACGAGACCGGCGTGCTATGGCACAACTTCAATGTCTACGACTCCAAGACAGAAACGGGCTTTGTCGGGCTAAAAAACCAGGGCGCGACATGCTACCTCAACTCCCTCCTCCAGTCTCTCTATTTCACGAATGCTTTCCGCAAGGTATGGCCGCGCCGGGTGTCATCTTGGGTTCCATCAAGTCTTGCTAACCGTGGTGCGTCCAGGCGGTCTACGAAATTCCCACGGAAGACGATGCGGAAATGTCGAATAGCGCATACACACTCCAGAGGCTGTTCTACCAGCTGCAGACGTCACACACCGCGGTCAGCACTTCCGAGCTAACAAAGTCTTTCGGCTGGGAGACGAGGCACATCTTTGAGCAGCAGGACGTCCAGGAGCTCTCGAGGAAGCTCATGGAGCGCATGGAGGAGAGGATGAAGGGGACCAAGGCCGAGAAAGTCCTACCGCAGCTCTTTAGCGGAAAGATCAAGACGTACATCTCCTGTATCAACGTCGACTACGAATCATCGCGGATCGAAGATTTCTGGGATATCCAGCTCAACGTCAGCGGAAACAAGGACGTCCTCGAGAGCTTCAAGGACTACGTCCAGGTGGAGGAGCTCGTCGGCGAGAACCAGTACTACGCCGGCAACGAGTTCAAGCTCCAGGACGCCAACAAGGGCGTCATCTTCAACTCGTTCCCCGACGTGCTCCACCTCCAGCTCAAGCGCTTCGAGTATGACATCCAGCGGGACGCCATGATGAAGGTCAACGCGCGGTACGAGTTCCCCGAGACTTTCGATGCCGAGCCGTTCCTCTCCGAGGACGCGGACAGGTCCGAGCCGTGGACGTACCAGTTGCATGGTGTCTTGGTTCACAGCGGCGATCTGAACGCGGGCCACTACTACGCCTTCCTCAAGCCGAACAAGGACGGGTGGTTCTACAAGTACGACGACGACAGGGTTACCAAGGCGACCATGAGGGAGGTTCTAGAGGAGAACTTTGGAGGGGAGTATGCGGCGCACCTCCTGAACCGCGGCCCGCTGCAAAAGCGGACGCCCGTCATCCGCCAGAACAGCGCGTACATGTTGGTGTACGTGCGCCAGTCTCGCCTGGACGAGGTCATGCCTGACGTCAAGGAAGAAGACATTCCCCGGCACGTTGGTAAGTTTTATCCCCAGGACACACACCCGGTCGCGAACTGACACTGGTACAGTAAACCGGCTAGAAACGGAGGAGGCCGAGCGGGAGAAGCTCTACAAGGAGCGGCAAGAGGCCCATCTGTTTATGAATGTCAAGGTCGTGAACAACGAGACGTTCAAGCACTTTGGTGCTACCGACCTCGCCCACTTCGACGCTGACTCCAAGGCCGTCGAGGGTGCGCCGTGGAACTATCGCATCAAGCGCACGATGCTGCTGAAGGACTTCCTCGAGGTCGTCGGCAAGGACATGGGCGAGGACGCGAGGAAGCTGCGGGCTTGGATCATGGTCAACCGACAGAATAAGACCGTCCGGCCCGATATGCCCATGACGAACCTGGACGCATCGATGGAGGCGCTCTTCGCGCGGGTGAACAGCCAGAGGGAGACGGCGCTGCGCATTTGGGTGGAGACGGCACAGGAAGTCGACGCCGAGGGCAATGGCGTCTTCCCGAAGAACGACCATCTGCTCCTGTTCCTCAAGTATTTCGAGGTCCAGAACCAGGCTCTTCGCGGGGCTGGTCAGGTATACATTCACAAGGACAAGAAGGTGGATGACCTTGTTCCGGCGATTATGCAGAAGATGGGCTGGGGTGAGAAGCTTCGGTCGGATGAGAGGATATTCATGTGGGAGGTAAGCCGAGAGCTCAGGAGCCTGTCAACTTGTCTCACGGGGATATGATGCACTGACAATACCACAGGAAATCAAGCCTACGATGATCGAGCCGCTAAAGGCCAAGCAAACGCTCAAGGCGGCGGAGCTCCAAGACGGAGATATTGTCTGCTTCCAACGCTTCACGGACCCCAAGAGCGACAGAGGAAAGGAGGAGAAGCGCAAGGTGGAGGCGGAGAGGCAAGACGATGTGTGCGTCTTACGCCCATGACCATTGATGAAGACTGTTGGCTGACTTGACTAGGGATAAACTCACCACCGACTACTTCGAGAACGCCTGCGAGTACTACGACTTCCTCTACAACAAGAAGACGGTCAAGTTCGCTGCGCACCCGACCCGCTGCGACGAGACGAAGTATCCGCCGTTCGAGCTCACGATGAGTGCCAAGAACACCTACGACGACGTCGCGGAGCGTGTTGGTGCGATGGTGAATGCGCCGCCCACTCACATCCGGTTCTGGACCGTCAACAACACTACTGGTAATCCCAAGACGCCTGTTAAGCGGTCCGCGACGAGCAACCTCCTCGCCATGCTGCACACGGGGACGTACACGCAAGCGCAGCAGAGTTACCGGGTGGATGCCTTCTTCTTCGAGGTCCTCGAGATAAGTCTCGAGGAGCTCGAGTTCAAGAAGAGCGTCAAGTTGACGTGGCTGAGCGAGGGGATCACAAAGGAGGTAAGTGCACGGCCAAGACAGGACAGGATAAGACAGAGCCTAACATCTAATCCAGGACACCTTTGATCTGCTCGTCAACAAGAACGGCACCGTTGAGGACCTGATCAGCGCCATGGTGCACAAGGCCAATGTCCCGGACGAAGCCGAGGCAGGGCGGATCCGCGTCTTCGAGGCGTCTAACTGTCGCTTCTTCCGCGAGCTGAAGAGGGACTACCCCGTCATCAGCATGAACGAGTACACGACGGTGTACGCGGAGCGGGTGCCCGAGGAGGAGCGTCAGTGCGAGGAGGCGAACCTTATCAACGTGTTCCACTTCCAGAACGAGCCGAGCAGGGTTCACGGGATTCCGTTTAGGTTTTTGATAGTTGAGGTGCGTAACGGACGTCCCGAGTACATGGCGGCATGAGGCTAACCACCTTTGCAGAACGAACCCTTCTCCGAGACGAAGAAGAGGCTGGAGCAGCGCACCGGCTTCAAGGGCAAGATGTTTGAGAAGATCAAGTTTGCGGTCGTGCGGCGCTCTCACTACTCGAAGCCGCAGTACCTGAGCGACGGTATGTGCAGTACCCCTCGTCCGGGCCGGGACAATGCTGACGAGATCACAGACGACATCCTCTGGAACGTCGCGTCATCGGAAGACGACATGCTCGGGCTCGACCACGTGGACAGGACGCGCGTCGCGCGGAACGGCACGGACCTGTTCCTCAGGTAGACTCGGGCGAAGGGCGCTTGGGTGGTAGAGATGTACAGAAATTTCCAGCATACTTTTGAGCAACGTTCGCTTTCTTCCATGGAATGAAGTGTGATTGGGGCGGAGTAGGGGGGCGGGGCGGGCTATGGAAGGATGGATGTGTTAGATGACGCCTCGAGGTGACGGTGAAATAAGGGAGAGGACTATTGGGGGAGTAAGGGAAAGGGGCGTGAAACAAGCTTAAAACATGGGCATTGGCGCAAGCAAGAGAGGAAAGAGTTTGTAGGCTATGATTCCTTGTTTCCTTTACAGAGTTTCCTCTTTCTTTTGGTTGTGTTGGGGAGAGAGGGGGTGTTGTTTTGTTTTGTAGGTACTTTTGTCCTTTTTCTCCTTATGGAATACCCTTTTTTTATAAATGGCGAGAACTGAGGTTTGAAGTTCTTGAGGGTCGTCAGGTGTGTGTGACGTGATGTTCTTGTTTTCGAAGCTTTTTAGGGGCTGGAGAGTTGTGCTGTTGGTGGCTGGATTGTTGTCTTCCGTGTTGTCAACCTTGTGTGGCTTGCGTGTGTTTCGATTGGGACTCGGAACGGGGTGCGAAGACCGAGTTTCTCCCTCCGTTTTCTCTCCTTTCGTCGCCAGTGAAGTGACCGTCCTTTCCGCGGGGAGCGTCCCGGCCGGCCCCAGGGATACGGCGAAATGCCCTGGGCTTCATACGACGGTTTAATCCTAACTCACACGGCCCGCGTATACGCATTCGTCAAGGGGTGGGAAAGTAAACTCTACACGGTCTCCGTTCTAGCTACTAAGATGGGAAGAGCAGAGCACACAAATCCATGGAACGAGAATTCAAAGCATGGACATTCCACCTCGTATAAGCGCGGGGTTCGTACAAGGGCCTCAACACGCGTTCGTACTCAAGACAAACGAGCCCGTCGTTGAGGCCTTCCGAACTAACATCGCAGTTCCCTCAAAGCCCCCAGAAAATACCCGCCACGAGGACAAGCACACCCCCTCACCCCAAACCCCCTCACCCCCGCTCCAGCCGTCACCGGATCCGTGGCCCCCGGGCCCCCGGGCTCCGTAGGCGGCGGCCCGCCCGCCGTCCCGTTCACGGGCCCCGGATTCGTGACGTTGAAAAACGTCCCTGCTATCACACCCTCCCCTATCCCCGCCTTATCCAGCACAGCCTTTGCCTCGAACCCAACCCACTCACCCGTAGACTCCGCCAGAACCTCCAGCCCCTCCGGCTCAATGTCCGAGAGGTCCACCAGTAATAACGTATACCTATGGCTCAGCGGCTCCACGGCAGGTGGGTTCGGGCCGGTGTATCCCGACAGAGCCTCCGTCTGTTCTGCGTTCTGGAGGAGGTAGACCTCTGCGCCGGAGATGGAGAGCGGGACTGAACGCGTGGGTCCGGCTACCCGCGAATGTGGGGTCATTCCGGCGGAGCAGCCCGGAGCAGGTGGGGCCGAACCCCGCGGCTGGCTTCTTTGGCTATGGTGCGGGGGCCTACGCGTCTGTCAACGCCGAGAACCTTGTCGGACAGATGACACTAATCAAGCTCGGTCTTCTGCTTCGGTTGTAAGTCGTGGCGCCTTCACGCCGACCCATCCGGGCGTGCTTTAAAGGCGATATTCCCCTGGAGCTCAGGAGGCCAGCGGGACATCTCAACGAGAGGCCTCCCTCATGACGTCTCAGAGCTCAGACTATCGGCATAGTCGAAAATCTGCTGGTAGTCGGAGACAGCCAGAGACCGGCTGTGGGGCTTCTCGGCCCTCCACGGCAGTAAAGGCTGAGCCAGCACGGTGAGCTGCCGAAGCCGACGCTATAGTTCCAAGAGAAAAATTGCTAAAAATTGATAATTTGAAACCAGAATAGAGAATGTCCTATAGCACATATTCGTTGACGATGCGGCCGGGGACAATATCGCGGACATCAATCAGTGTGCGTCCCCGTTTGTCGCCGGCGCACCCCCTAGCCTAACGAGCAACCCCTCCACCGCCGCCTGCCCCAACTTCTCAATCGAAGCAGCACCCAGGATCTCCAGCACGCTCAGCTCCACGCCAAGTCTCTGCCTGCTCCAGTTCCTCAGCTCGATGGCCACGAGAGAATCAATGCCGACCGCCGAAAGCGGCTGCCCGACATCCAGCTCCTCGACAGGTCGCATTAGGAAGCTGAACAGCGTGGCCCCGATCTCATGTGCCAGGAACGAGACGGAAGACGGCTCGCGCAGCGTCTCCGGGCTGCCGGAGACCGCAGTCAGGAACTCCCTGAGACCCTCGTTGCTAGCGCCTACATCGTCGACACTCGCGTTCTCGAGGTTCCTGTACAGTCCCATTCGGATGTCGCGCTTCCAGATGCAGCGGTTGGCATCCGCGGCGATGGGCATCGTCATCCGCATCCCGAGTCCGATTTGTCCGTCGTTCATGTAGCCGTCCATAGGAGACTCGGGAACTACGTCCGGCGGCGTGGACTTGGCAATGGCCAGCTCCAGCGAGTCGAGGAGATGCTGCTCCTTCAGGCAATACGCGGCCGTTGCCTTGAGCTGCTCCAGATGTGCGGGTTCCTGGCTGACCCACCCGACATCTTCAATGATTGAAATGTCGAGGACGGACGCGGGGAGGCCCTTGCCGTGGCGGTATTGGGCGAATGCGTCCAAGAATGTGTTGGCGGAGGCGTAGTTGGCTTGCCCCCAGTGTCCGAGGAGGCCCGAGAACGAGCTGAACAAGACAAAGAAGTCGAGGGACTGCGAGGCAAATGCTTCGTGGAGATTCCATGTTCCTTGGATCTTGGGCAAGTTGGCGGCTTGCCACTCATCGTATGTCATGTTTGGGAAGGAGGCGTCCTGGTGTCGTGTTAGTCCTTGTGCACAGAAACCCTACACAGCAAGGCAGGGGGAGGGGGTCTTACCCTTAACACCATAGACATTTGCAATATACCGGCAATCGGATACTCGGCTTGCCTGATCACGCCCTGTACGTCAGCCAGATTGGCGACGCTGCCTGCAATCATTTGAACTGTGCAGCCCGCGGCCTCCATCTCCCTGTGAAAGGCAGCATCATCCGCTCCCTTGCCTCCACTTCGCGATAGATAGATGAAGTTCCTTGCGCCATGCTCGACCATCCAGGTAGATATGGAACGGCCCAGTCCTCCCAGGCCACCAACCAGCAAGTAAGAGACGTCTGATCGAAGGGATAGCCTGTTGCTTCCGCGGGAAGCAGACAACCGGGAATGGTCTGTGGGGAACTTGATGACCAGCTTCCCCATGTGCTGGCCCTTCTGCATGTACCGAAGTGCCTCTTCAATCTGAACAGCGTCGAAGAATTTGACTGGTCTGATGGGTCGAATAGCGCCGAGGCGGAAATACTCCATGGTTCTCTCCAGTAGCCTGCGCATGACGCAGTTAGTTATCGGGGAACGGGGAGACAAAGACGGGCGGTTTGTCTGAGGATGGACTCACCTCTTGATCATAAAGGGCCGCTTCTCTGCGATCGGAGCGAAGTCCACCCCGTAGAAAGTTCTGTTTGCTTCAAAGGCCTCCATAGCCAGCCGGCCCTGGCCGATGAAGTCGCGCTTCCCGATTTCAACCATCTTACCAAACTCGGCAACACATTTCCACGAGGCGTGGAGGAGATCTCCAGAAAGAGAGTTGAGTACGACGTCTACACCCGTGCCGTTGGTTTCTCGCATGACGTCCGGCAGGAAAGACGAGTTTCGGGAGTTGAAGATGTGGTTCCGGGGAATGCCGAAGGTGCTCATCAGATACTCAACCTTTTCATCGGTTCCAACTGAAGCAAATATCTGTGCTCTGGTTAGCAAAAAGGGGGAAGTAACACTCCGCGCCGGGTACGAGTTCCCGACCTTTGCGCCGACCATGCGGCAAATGTGAATGGCTGCAATTCCGATGCCTCCGCAAGCAGACTGGATCAGAACAGTCTATGTCGTTGGCTGTCAGCCCAAAAGAACAAACGGTAAAACTTGGATCTTGCCGGGCCCTGGCGTCTTACCTGGTCCTTCTCGATTCTGGCCAGATCCAGCAGGCTGTGGATCACCGTGGTGTACACACAGGGCATCGTAGCCGCATCCTCAAAGCTCAGGTTGTCGGGAATCTTCACACACAGCGCCGAGGTCGTCTTAAGAACTGTAGAGTACGAGTCGCCCCCGATGATGGCAACGCGATCTCCGACATGGAATGAGGCGTCAGGGCCTACTTTGGTAACGATGCCGGCGCATTCACAGCCGAGACCGTTGCCGTCGTCGACGTTACCATCGACGACGCCCATGGAGATGAGGATATCCTATCCCAGTCAACAACTTACTTTGGAAAAACTGAATGGGGCGATGTGAGAGCCGGGTTTACCTTGAAATTCATGCCCGCAGCTCGGACTTCCACAGATACCTCGTCGCCAGTCAACTGGATCTCTGGACGCTGGACCCACCGAAGAGTCTTCAGCGAGCCCCGTTTCCCAATTTCCAACGTCTTTGGCGCTGCAGAGTCCGTTCCCAAGGAGAGCTCGTCCGAGACTGAGATCCAGTGGAAGCGGGGAATGTTGATGACGCCCTTGGAAATGGCATATTCGAATTCCGGGTCCATCTCCAGGTCTCTGGAACGGCCCTGGAACTTGCCGAAAACATCCAGGACCTTGTCAAATGTTGCTTCATCCGAGACATTGTCGATCTCTACGGTTGCAAAGTCTACTGAGAGTTCGTTTCGCACTGAGCGTGCCAGACCTATGATCTGTGCATACTGCGGTTCGGAAGACTCGATTTGACAGGACCTTGTCAGCCATAGCAGGCCGGAAGTTTTCAAGCTCGCAATGAAACTCTGCAGAGAGGTGAACTGCTCTTCAGACACATCGGTGAGGAAGGCCTTTCCTTCGAGGTCCAGGACTGAAATGATATCCTGACCTGGCTTGGGAGTGTCCGACAACGAACAGAAGTCGGTCATGAAGCCTTGCGTGGTAAGAGTGTCGGCGAGGCGCGTCGCGGCGGAGCAGGTCGGTGCCGTTGATAGTATAGATACCTTTTTGTTCGCCCTCGGCTCGATGAGAGGGGAGGCAATGATGGTTGCGTTGGTATGGTACGGCATCTCCTCGTCGTAGATTACGGCTTCAGCGCCCGAAAATCCTGCTTGTGTTAATTCTTTGGCCCATCTCTCGGGACTGACATATGGCTCGTCGGGCCTGCCATCGGGTTCACCTAGCCACCAGCCAGGAAGCACGCCCTAGAGCTCCCGTCAGCATGGTTACTGTTTTAATGAATGCGGCGACGAAGATTTCGGAACTCACGACGATGAAATTGAACCATTTGGTACCTGAGAAAAATGTCAATTCTCACGTATAGGCTTTCTCTCTCGTCCGGCATCGACTTACTTGAGCATAATTCCTGTAGCATCAGCTTTCCTTCCGGCTGAAGCAACTTCCGAACGTTGACTAGTGTCTCCCCTAGACTTGGCGTAGCATGGAGAACCTTGCAGTGGTATATTAGCATCCGATATGGTGGTCGCGCTCCAAGGGCCTCTTACATTCGTTGCAATGATGAGGTCGTAGGACCCGAGCTCAAAGCCTTGTTCGGCAGGATCCTGGCTGATATCGAGAACAGAGTACTCCATACTTTGGATGTTCTTGAACCTCTCCTTGGCCTGAACAAAGAAGCCGGCGGAAATATCAGTGTACGTGTAGGAGTAGAACATCCGCTCCCCAGAAGCGGAAACGAGGCCGTCGAGGACTAGCGCAGTCGTCGCCCCGGTTCCAGCTCCAATCTCCAGGACCCGAAGGTTTGGTTTGTTATGGCTCAGGAGGCCGAGGAAGCCGTTGAAGTCCCAGAATTCCACCACTAGGTCGTATATCTTCCTCAGAATGTCATCCTGCATGAGCAAGTCCAGAGCATCCGCTTCTCCCGTGAATATGCCCTCGGCATTCTCAAATATGCGAAGGATGGCGTTGCCAACGGCCGCTGCGTCTGAAGCCTCGACCTCCCTAGCCGTTGACCGGATCAGTGAGAGCCTCTCTGCTGACGAGAGGGTAAAATGTAAACTTGCGTCGTCCACCGCCTCGTAGCCCTCAGTCTCCGCCTGGCGTACATGAGAAGCAAGCCACGTCTTGAACTTTTCCAAGTGTGGCGTCCCGGTAGGGGGCTGTCCCGCCAAGCGTCGCGTACACTCAATGCTACACAGGAGCAGAAGTCTCTGCACCGCAGGATAGCAGGATCTGATACTCTTCCTTGTCCGCATCAGGTCCTTGGAATCCAAAAAGGCAATGTCAGGCTTCCACTGCAGGCGCACTCCCGCATGGGGGTCTGGGTCACCACCAGCAGCATCGTCAGCGGCCGGTGCAAGGTGGAGGTCGCGGAGTTCCAACACAACCTCGCCACCAACGGTAGCAAAGCAGTTGCCATTGACGGCCCCTCTGGCTGTAACAGTGACGCTCGAAGACAGCTGTAGTTTCGCATCCGTCTCTGGACGCTTCATGTAGATCTCTCCGAAATACGCAGGCAGGGGCATCTGGACGAAGTCGCGAGGCTGGCCTTTCCATGCTGCTGCACTGGAAAGCTGTATGGCGAAGTCGGTTGTTGTCGGATGCAGCTGGTATGGCGATTCGTCTGGGTTGACGGTGTTTGTAACCTTGGCAACGGCGTGATTGTCGACGGGATGCGCGGATATATCCTCCAAGCCCTGGAATGCCGGCCCGTAGTTGATGCCCACTTTCGACATTGTCTCGTACCAGCGCGTATTAGAGACCTTTCGCGGAAGGTCGGTGGTTCGTAGGGGTTCCGATACCGATTCTGAGTCTGCCTTTCCTGCTCTTACTTGGCCGGTACAATGCTTTGTCCAGGAAGTGCCGTTATGAGAGGACACAACAAACTCATACCAAGTAGAGTCCAAGGCCGTGGTCAAGCGATACGGACGGAGAGAAAACTGGATCTCCGTAGTAATCTGTTCGTGCAATATCATGGCCGCCTTGACTGATAGGTTCCGAATGGTATAGTCTTCGGTCCCGGTGACCTGTCGTATCGCCTCCCCAGCCATGGCAATGTACGCCGCTCCCGGGAACACGATGTCCTGGTTGATGACGTGGTCACGGATCCACGGGACATCCTCTAGGCAAAGCATGTTTCTCCACGTGGGCTCCAGCGCGCTGCCTTCGAAAACTTGGCTTCCCAGGAGATCGTGACGCTTGAACTGGCGCAGCCTCCATTCTCTGGAAACTCTACCTTCGTCCCAGAAGCTGTCATCGTGATGCCATGGGTACCTTGGGAGATCTGTGAGGACAGATCCGCCGGGATTGATGGAGTCGAAGTCGGCAGCGAGCCCCTTGACAAACAGATTTCCTACCGCAGTAAGAAGGCTGGTTGTGTCGTCCTGGCCCCTTACCAAGGTTGGGACGTAGAGTGCGTCGGGTTGGTGTTGCTTGAAGATCTGTCGCAGCGGGCCTGCCAGAGCGGAGTGCGGCCCAATTTCGAGGAAAAGATTGTTAGCCGGCTGGTGGGATAGCAGCTTTGCCAGGGCAGTGTTGAAAAGTACAGGGGATTCCATGTTGCTGCGCCAGTACGATGCGTTAAAGGCTCCCTTCTCCTTTATCACTTCGTTCAACACGGTCGAGTAGAACGGAACCTCTGGACGGGAGCTCGAGACATGTGGCTCAAGAAGTGCCTGGTACTCTGCGCCAACCTCTGCCATATGATCTTACCACATATATTAGTCTCGAAAATTCTAGCAAGTATAGGTCCCACTCACAGGAATGATAGGCCATCTCGACCCGAAGCCGGCGGGCAAGGACATCCGGATGACTCTCCTTGATCTTTCCGATGACAATGTCGACTTTGTCTGCGTCACCAGAAAGTGTCGTACTTTCCGGGCTGTTCTCGCATGCGATGGTTACGCCGTCCGTCAAGTAGCTGGCCACGTCCTTCCGGCCGAATCCCACAGCGGCCATGGCACCGGGACGGGTCTGCTGCTTTGTGACCAGTCCGCGGTAGAAGGCCGCAGTGATAGCTTCCGCGGATGTGATTGCTCCACTGGCATAGGCTGCTGCAAGCTCTCCGCTAGAGTGGCCAATGACGTGGGACGGGGAGATGTTCCACTTTCGCAGGAGGTTGACGATTGCTATTTGCACGGCCGTGCAGAGTGGCTGAGAAAATTCGGCCTGGTCGAGTCTGCTGTCCGTCTTTGACTTTAAGAGTTCATCTAAAATGGGGAAAGAATACGGTTAACAACTTCAAGATAAAGGGAACATGCAGGACGACGACGCACCAGCAATGGTCCAAGACGGCGGGTGTGGCAGTTTTGAAAGAGCGCCATCCAGGATCTGGAAATCTTCACCGACGGATGGGAAATCGTTTATGAGCTTTGCTCCCATAGTCGCCCACTGAGCACCTTGGCCGGTGAATACAAACGTAACTGCCGGGACAGTGGACAGGGTTCTGCTAGGCGCAGAAAATTCCAGACGCGCACTGCCGTCGGAAACCGCAAAGGATCGGTACGGGAGGCGCTCCCGACGGACGGACATAGTATAAGCCAGGTCCTTTAGAGAATCCGGGTGCGCTTCGAGATAGTCCTGGAGATTTCTCGTCCCCTCGCGGACAGAGTTCATGTGGTTGGCGGAGAAGACCACAAGGCCATGTCTCAATGGTTCCACTGTAAGACCGGCCACTCCGGTTGTTTCGACGCCGAAAGATTCAGCGGAATCGATGACAGCCTGCAAGAGACTTAGATGACCGTAATGGACAGGCTGAGGATAAACTGCCATAGACAGGAGCGGGGCCACTTACATGGGCATTTGCTCCTCCAATTCCAAACGCGTTGATGCTCACTCTTTCCTGCCGATCCTGCGGCCATGGTGTCGCGTCAACAGGAACTTTGAGCTTCGCTTGTTTGAATGGGACTATTTTGTAAGTCAGCTACCACACTGCTGCCTGTTTCGCTGTAGGGGGGAAGTACTCTGAGGATTCGGGTTGTTGAATTTGATGTTTGGCGGAATCGTCTTCTTTTCAAGGGCAAGAACAGCTTTGATACAAGATGTTATACCCGAGGCACCTTCAGAATGGCCCTGTTCGGAGCGAGATCAGTTATATTCTTGCTCAACACGTCTCTGGAGTAGTGGATGGAGAGACTTGAAATTGGGGGGTGTAGACATATAAACAGAAAATGAGGCAACATACCACGTTCGGTTTGGCCTATGGAGAAAACGGGTGTCAGCTGGCACGAATTCATTGATGGGTATCCCGGTCCAATCCTTACTGATGTGATGTACACCCCCTTTTCCCCAAATACATTCCCAATAGCACTTGTCTCCAGTGGATCACCTATAAGCGCCGGGGGTTTAGTGCCTGCCCTAATCAAGAACACGTCGTTAAGAATAAGACACGCAGGTACCATACCAGTAGCTGTTCCCGTGCCATGGCATTCCACAAATGCAGTCTGACAAAAGTCATAAAGTCCAGCCGATTCATACGTTCGGCGGATGAGAGCCTCCTGGCTCTCAGGGCTAGGATGAGAAAGTCCTGCTGTTTTCCCATCACAGTTGGTCCCCGTCGACCGAACAATTCCTCGAATTGGGTTGCCATCACGAATAGCTTCATCAAGCCGCTTCACGTACAAGGCGTTGATACCTTCGGCTCTCGCGTATCCATCAGCTGCAGCGTCAAAGGTCTTGCATGATCCATCCGCTGATAGGACGCCTTGTTCGCTCATGGCAATGGTCATGGTCGGTGACATTATCAGGTTTGCTCCGCCGACGATTGCAGACGTGATCTCCCCTGACCGTATGGCGTCGCAGGCCATGTGCAAGCATATCAGAGATGACGAACAAGCCGTCTTGACAGTGATGCTATTGTGTGTGTGCGTGTGAGTAAGCCTCCCTCTCATAATAGAACACGGATGGAAATCAAGTTTCTCACCTAGGACCCTTGAAGTCATACTCGTACGAGACACGATTGGCCAACACAAAATCTCCAGCACCCGTAATCCTGTAGATGCCAAAATCTTGGTTGTCCTTCGCATGCAAGTCAAGCCAGTCTTCCCCGAAGACTCCAACATAACAGCCGATGTCTTTGCCGCGCCAGTCGAGCTCACCGGCGTTCTCAAGACACTCTCTAGTAACCTCGAGTAGGAGACGATGCTGGGGGTCTAACTTTTCCAGCTCGTTCCGGGTAATCGAAAAGAAGGACGTGTCGAACTGGCGAAGGTCATTGTCGTCAAGGAAGTATCCATGCTCAGTCTTGACAGACCCGCGCTGATTGGTCTTGCTGTAGAACGCGTCCACGTTCCATCGATCTGCCGGGACACGTTGTCGCTGGTCCTTTTTGTTGACCAAGGTATCCCAAAGGTCTTCTTCTGTACCGATTCCTCCGGGAAGCCTCAACCCCATCCCTACGATGGCAATAGGGATGTCTCCTTGAGGATGGGTTCCATTGGATGCCGGCTGAGGTAGACCATTGATCCCATTTGAAGTGTGCGAGAGGCCATTAGTCCCATTGAAAGTGTGCTTCCAGTCCGGAATGGCGGTTTCGGTCATCTTGACGGGTGTGTTGTTACTAACAACATTTACCGTAGCGCCATTCTGGGCAGCACTCGAGTCCATGTCAATTGTATGCATGGCTACTGCTTCAAGAGAATGGCAAAAGGGAGAAAAAAAAAGAGCGAGGAAATGTGTCAAATCGGCAGCCGCGTATCAGTTGAATGAACACCAACTTGGAACGAAGACGAGCTTTATTCAGAATATGGATACTAGCAAGAATTCCGAGCGAACCTCTTAAATATAACATCCCGTGAACATGGCATAGGGACCGTCGTTTAATCGATCCTAATAGCAGTGACCATGCATGAAGGATTCCTACTACCCACGGGGTTCAGCGCAGGTCCGAATTCAATAAGCCTTCCGAACTTCCGCGTTGTCTGTCAGCACGTCTTTGGCCCCGATTGAGATTGGGTCAATCGGATCCACACTAGTTACTCGAGACCATAGTAGTTACTCGGGTCCATAGTAGTTACTCGGGTCCAGAAGTGTTAAGCCTCCCGAACTTCCGCGTCGTCTGTCAGCACGTCTTTCGGCCCAGATTAAATCAATCGGATCCACAGTAGTTACTCGGGTCCAGAAGTATTAATCAGGCCAATGCAGTCAGACGGGTCTTTACTGTGACTGCAAAGGGTATCTGATTGTGAAGCACTAAAAGACTAGTTCCGAGGCTCCGGGGCAGCACCGCGCAGCAATTTCTAACCCCTCGTATACTTTTTACATTTGCTCCTAGGCGCGCCCTGAGCCTCGGCCTATCCTCAGGGAAACAAGCCTCCCGAGGCGGCAATTACTGAAGCGAGTGAGATTTGATACAAACTGCATCGGCCTTGGCATGGATAGGCTCCAAGGGGAAACGCTGGCTCTAAGTGAGGTCCGGGATTAACTTCCCTCCGTTTGCGGGATGGATCGCCACCATAGTCGGTAGCTCAAGCCTTGCCAAGAGCGGGGGCACGTAACTCGGAGTAATGCCACTCGAAAATCCAGCAATACGGAGTTATTAACAAGGAGCAGTTCATCTGAGACCTGTGGCTCGAGCGGTCTATAACACAAGTTTTATGAGAACGTACGATAGAACCCGCTACAGCCGCCATGACCTCTTCCGAAGTTGCACGGTAGCTTATCTGCTCCCGAGCCCCGAGTTGATATTCTTGGCTGGTGGTCGGATTAATGGAGAGCAGTTAAAAGATGCCCACCTCACATTTCAACCCCGCTCAATCCTTAATACATTGGATTTTTATTTTCGACCACCAAGGAACAACGAAGTCCAAAATTCCGTGATCAAGAGGTTAAAAACAATCCTTTTCTCTCCTGGGCTCTATAGTCTAATATATGGAACATAATCTAATCTATTCCAGCAGACGAACCACGACAGGGAGGCCGCTAAACATTCTACTTACGAATTTATAGATATAGCCACCTTGCTCTTTGCGTTGGTCAAAACCTCTAGTATACTCGTCATCATCTGTGGATCTGGATTGTGAATGGTCATAATAATCTGTGGCTCGCTTGATGAGGCGTTACTCGCCGCACTCTGCGGCAGCTGGGTTGAGTCTTGATGAGCACTCTTCCCGGGTCTTCCACCATCGGGAGTTTGTGAGGTGCTGATCTTTTCCCGCTG
Organism: Scopulariopsis brevicaulis; assembly: GCA_017657125.1. Classification (NCBI taxonomy): domain Eukaryota; kingdom Fungi; phylum Ascomycota; class Sordariomycetes; order Microascales; family Microascaceae; genus Scopulariopsis; species Scopulariopsis brevicaulis. The sequence goes on from JAGFNX010000177.1 coordinate 140,680, forward strand.
TGATTGGGGGAGCGACGTGGTGAGCGTGGGAGAGTGTGGAATGAAAGGTTCGCAATCGTTGACATCTTTCCAAGGTGCAGACTCTGCACCACTAGTGTGGCTAAAAGTTGATTCGAGAAAGGTCTCCAGGGATGTATAGCGTGGATCCGTCGGTTGAACAAGGTCCAGAGGCATAGGAAACTCCCACTCCAAGGGAAGGTGGCAGTGTCCCAAGCTTGACGATGTTGTCGTGTCCGTTACCAACGAGCTAAACGGACGCGAGCTAAGCGTAAGGTCGTGATGGAAGGGAGACGCCGAAGCTGGGGCGTGTGAACTCTTGTTTTGGTCGCTTTCTGGATAGTCGCCGTCATCGTTCCCATCGATAATCATATCATCAGACATTTTCTGTCCAAGTGACAGCCAGTCTATGTAGGGTTCTTCGGCTTCGTTGGGATTGACTTTGGGACTCTTGCTTTTCTGCCGCAGGAGGGCAATATATCTAAACAAGAGATGGCGCCACGGTTAGTAACAGCAGCAGACTTGCCGGCATGAACTGGAGATCTCTGTAACTTACCTGTTCTTCAAATTTGTGCTCGATCGCCTCGGGAACTCGATTTTTTGAATGTCTTTCCAGTTTGTGCCGTAACGTTCCACCGCGGCGATCAATCGTACATCCGTCTCATCTGTCCACGCACTGCGGTCCAGCGACGGGTCTAAACATTGCTGCCACCGTTTCGCGCACTCTGGTTGTAGCGTCAGTCAGTATACGTACATCCAACTTGCTTCTAGTTCCCAGTTTGTAGTACATACGGTCCGAGCTCCTGGTTTCTACGGTCTTCGCAACCTGGGTCCACTGGCTACCGTACTTCCGCACGCCCTCTAACAGCCTCTCATCCTCGCTCACGGCCCACAATCCCTTCTTTACGCCTATCAACTTGTACCAACGCTTGCGGCAGTCCTTATTGTTTCGGTCCGGGATGGCATCCGACACGCTGCTCCAGCTGATGGCCGAGTCTGTCTTCTCGCCCTCCGAAACTTGGGATGGATGGTTAGAGCCAGCGAGGTCCATGAGGTCAAGTATGAGCACTTACATAGCTGCCTGCCCTTCGCAAGCAGTATGCGGTCTTCTTGAGGGGTCCAACGCCGTGGACTTCGGGGCATCGCTGTGGCCTTGAGGATGGATCCATAGGAAGAACCAGGGACTCCAGGCTGGGATATGTTAGGTACTATGGCAGGACGGGTACTTATATAACGGAAGCCCAATCGTCTCCCTCCGCCCCCCTGACTTGGCCATCTTCCCCGCGTAGGTCCCTCCGCACAGTTTATTTGTGTACAGTATATCGGTTATTTTCGCACGCAACACGAATCTGACAATTACATAAAAGCATCCCGGTCTTGTTGTTGAATGGGCCTTTTGCTGACCCAGGCATCGCCCGGTGGTATTTCGCCTGCTTTCGCAGCGTTTTAGGCCACAGGGATAATGGGGATGACACCCCACCTCCGGTTGCAACCCTGCAGATCCAGTGCGGGGCTTGCAGGCGTACGCCGTACCTTTGCGGAAGTCGTTTCAAGCCGAGCATCCGCACAAGCGCCCGTGTAACAGCGTCCCGTTATTGCACGAATCCTGGCGGCAGTGCAGGCTAACACGGTAGGGCTGGAACATTATAAAACATCCGTCCGTGCCTTGTTTCCCACATTGACGGTAGGTGGGTATCCTAGGCGAATGAATTTTTGGAATTACGGCAGGAGAGGCGGAAATCAATATGTAGTCGTGTAGTATTGGTGGTTTTTAGCGCATAGCCAAGGCGGGAGCATCCGTTGAGCCACCCCCCTGACTTCCAATACGCCGCATGGGTGTTGGGCGTAACGTACTTGTAGCCTGCCCCGTAAGCGGCCCGCGACGCCGTGCGTTAAATTATCGGTCCGACTTTGTGGCAGTGGGCGTGCATGTCTTCGTAAGAGCGTTCGTGTAAGCCGGCCACGCGTCAGAGCAGTCGAGAGGTAGGCCTACCGGAAGGTAGGGGTAACAATTCAGCACAGTTCCGTTCGCTGACGCATCAGACCTAGATACATGCGCTGTGATCGACCACACGCAACTGACTAGGGTACTGTGGGACCGATGAGGATTTCTATAATTCTCGGGTCCCCTGCCCTGCATATACGTATATGCAGCCCTCGGAGCCTAGTCGGGGATGTGCGTGGTATTTTGGAGTCAACCCACCCCAGTCGATTATACGGTTACTCCAGGGGGATGATACGAATACATCCAACGCAGGGGGCCTTCCAGCCCCTAATACTACGTATACCTGCATGTTGGTTGTGTGTTGGCCCACCTTTGGCCAAGAGTACAAGTACGATTGCCGGTCGATCCGTGTTTGTACCAGCGCTGACTGCATACTGAAGGTCAATATGAATCCCTCGACCAGCCTGAGGCAGTTGATGAACTTGCCCATTACCGGGCGTGGTGCTTTATATGAGGGAAATTGGCGCTCGTTGGCAACTTGGTTGGCACGGGATTCGACCGGGGTTGGCGTGGCCGGAGTCCCTGACGGCTGCTTGCTTCCACTTCGCGAGCGAGACACCTAGAGCAACACCTCGGAGCTGCATCCGCATTGGACCGTGTCAAAGAAAAAAAACACTTCCTAGTTGCTCTGACGACTCCTAATAACTCGATGTCGTTTCGTCTCCGTGGTGCCACGAGAGCCAGGCGTTGAAAACCACCCCACCATCCCGGAAATGCAGGTCATAACTGAGCTTCTCACAGATGAGTTAGCCGACATTCAAGTGACAGGCCGTAGAAATAGCAGATGTTTGGTTTGGCACGCGGGGAGGTCACGTACCCAGTATTTTCTGGTCTTCGATGCTTACTTACATGACTTTTCTCCTGGCTGCGTTACTTTTCGAGGCTACTCTGACGGTTAGGAACTGAGTGATGCGGTAGTGGCAAAAGGCGGTTGTGTGCCTGCCGTCCTGTTTAATGCCGTCGATGGTGGCGGAGCGAGATTAGTGCACACGACCCTGTCTAATGCCGTAGGGAGTACCCGCTGGTGGTAATAACCCTGTGGGACTCATGCACTTCCCGCCTCCATCTCACGAAAGAGCAACCCGGGCGCGGAATAAAAAAGTACAGTGGACGAAGGATGGGAAATGTAGGCATCGGTAAAGGTCGTGGGGGTCCCGAGGAGGTCTCGCCTCCAGCCACCTTAGGCTAAAGTACTTCTTCACGCAAGATGCCCTTCGGAGATTGGTCTTTCGGGTAGATGTGCCGAGTGGAAGCGCCACCGTAAGTGATCACCCTACAAGCCACTTGCATATTTCCCGCCTCGCTCACAGAACATGGAGCCCTCCTGCTCCGCTTATGCAGCTTATGAGAAGCTGCCTCTGCATTGTGCGGCGGGGGCGGGGCCGGGGACGGCGGCCCGAAGAGGGGCGCGCCGGCCCACCCCCACCTAGGCAAACGTCGTGCAGCCCTGACTTATCTCTCTTTAGGTTTGAGCGTCGGCAGGGAAGCCATATCTTGGAGCAACAGTATACCCAGCGGATAGCTCGTTCAATTCGTCCAATTCTGCGCGAATACTTCCACGATGTTTACGACCTCGACATCGTCTTACACGCATACATAAATGGGCTCTACGCGGCCTAGACCTGGTCTACCGCCCGTGATGGGATGAACCTTATTCTGGCTTCCTTTGGGCGACTAGAACGCGCCCGCACAGGGTGCATTTGTATAGAAGTGTATTCCAATCACACCTTGTTTACTCTTGACATGCGTTTTCTTTTGCCTGTCTACGGAATCAAATCAACTGGAATCTCGGTGCCATCATTCACCCGTGCTTTATGGAATAAGTCCTCCTGTATACCTCATCGATGCTCTCCAAGTAGTATGTCCCCGGTGCCAGGGTGGCTACATCGCCGACAGGCTTGTAACTCTCGCTTCCGTAGGCTTTCATTCGGAGATCACAGGCCTTGTGCAGCTGCGTTAGTACGTCTTCGTGGATACTATGGTCTCCTTGGGGCTTACCTGTTCGTACTCCTTGGGCATCGAGATGTGTCGTTGCTTCAGACGATCCATTAGATCTATTTTCTGAGCCATCTTGGTGAGGTCGCCCGTCACTCTCAGGCCGAAGAGGCTGCTAGCGGCGCCGCTTCCATACTAGCGCGCCCATTCAGGTTAGGACGACCTTTTCGAGGAGAGAAAAAGGGGGGGGGGGGGGGGGGGGGGCGGG